>BLSH010186685.1:143167-163430 GCA_018402905.1 Glandirana rugosa
TCATTAACTAAGTAAAACGGTGACTGTATATAATTGATTTTCGGTTTTCTATTTAAATATAACATATAATCGAATCCTTGTACGTAAAGAGTAAATGAACGTGTAACATACTAGTCAGGATTTATAGAAACTCTCTACTAGACGGATAATTCATATTAAAACACTTATTTAATTTTCACCTGAAAGAAGGTTTAAAAGGAAAAACGAAGAAACTTTAATTCAATGTCGAATGATACTCATCGCCCTTTTTTTTGTCCTCTTATCTGTTTAACGATAAAAAAAAATTTGAGGACTTATATACGTACGTCTAAGTAGGTCAGACGTCTCTTATTATGTCAAGTACTTAGTGCTTACGGACTTAAGGATTAAACGTTCTAAGATATGTCTAATCTGTCGATATGTACGTTTATAAAGATATTTTGTACACTTTTTACGGATATAAAAGATCACTACAGTGGTAAGAGAAGTGCCGATTCATCACTTGATTCATCGCTTTTTAATTCCCTTAAATATTTGCATGTATAGCTGTCTAATCTGTATAGAATCTTGCAAATTAGGAATTCAGGCATTCGTGATTCATGAACTGTATTATTCTCTGCAGACTGGATGAATCTGCATGCATATATTCAGGAGTTTAAAAAAAAATAGCAATTTGTCTATTCTCCTGTTTTTTTTCCCGCTACTCATAGTAAGCTGTAACTTAATTTCAAAGAAGCAAAAAGGAAAATTTGGAAGAAAGTCCACTTTTAATTTATTCACAAAATTATACTTAATAGGCAGATCATCTCTCAAAGATATTTAGGACTGATCATACAATGTGCAAGTAAATGAGAAATGCATGTTCCTAAGCTAATATACAATATCAATTTATCTTGTGGCTTTTAGTTAATATATGTCAGTGGCAAAATGAATCAATTACTAACAAAAGAGTGGGAAAACCTGGGGATCTACCAAAATCACTGAAACATCTAGGCTATCCATACAAAAAAGCACCTTCATAGACACATGTCTTTATTACAGTTGACTACAGCACAAGGGAGCACAATTCCAGGAAAACATAAAGGCTGCCTTTATGATGGCATGTTATTCAGCTTAGCTGTTTAAAATACAATCACAAAATTAACCCTTCTGCCTAGTTAAAAGTGCACCCTCTGGTGCGTTCACTTACCAACACTCCACAAAAAGGTACCAAGATATTTGCACTTTTCTGAACTTTGACTTCTCACAAAATACCAAAATAGGCTCTACCTCTATGTCACTTTAATTTTCTGGATTTCCAAATCCAAGGTTTCGCTATCCCCAATAGCCCGGCTTTGCCCCTTACCACTGCCTAAACCTCACTACTGGACCATCAATCTGAAGGGTAGCATTATGGGCTAATAGTTAGACAGTGATGATAAGCCAGCCTTTCAATCACAAAAAATACATACCAAAATGCTGCAGAATTCTGGGCTCTTGGAAAGCTCAGTAGAAAAATAAATGGTATGTCCAGGTAACTGGCGTTTACTTCCACTCCAAAACAACAGATTTATATATACAGCCATCCACCACCCAAATCATCAAATTTCTGCAGCAGGCACAGGCTAGTGTTTGCAATCAATCAGTAGCGGATGCTCAGCTTGTACAAATCAATTGCAGACCAAGAAATTCCACATTTGTTTGCTTGCAATTGCACAAAGACTGATTAGATGCTGTTAGGGGCAGATGAGTGGCCCTGGATGCAAACTGTCTGTGTACAGGGTCACTCTTTTGCCACATGTAATCGCTCCTTGTGTGATTACATGCAAACAGCCATGGACAATATCATCCCGCCATTGATTAGTACAGGCTCCCTGTCTACAGCTGATTACAAATACCTGGCTGTACCTGTCACAAAAATATGCTGATCTGGGCAGTGGACAGTCCTTAAAGTGGTAGTAAACCCTCCTATCATTTTCAGCCAAGGAAGTTGCCATCTTAGCCTCTGTTTAATCTACAACTGCCATGATGCTGCACATGTGATCAGATATGACACCAGCCATTGGATGGTTTGACAGTTTGGTTTAGAGCACAACCAATGGGAGTGTTACATTTCCGGCACGTGCCGGAAATGTAATTGGTTTTTAAACTGTTAAATGGATGGGTTTACTACCGCTTTAATGGCCATATGAATAAAGTATTATTTTGATATTTTAATGATTTTTATATATTTTTGGGGGTGGGGCGGATTGTGATCATACCGCAGTATTAAATCCAAAAAAATTAAATTTATTGCAACTTAACAATCCTCAGATGCTGTAGCTGTATTCATTTTCTTTTTTAGTCTTTTGTTAGCCTTTTTCCACCTTGTAATTTGGCCAGTAACACAAAATCTAATTGTGTGTATGGGTTTTTAGATTTAGAATGGTTTGTATGAACTCTCTAAATGCCATGTTTGCTGGACAACTTGATCTGGTAAAGGAAGTTGAAAAATAACAGACTTACTGGCCAGATCAACAGGTGAAAATAAGGAAAAAGAGCTTAAAAAATGAAAGCAGCCACCACATATAAGGACTGGCAAGCTGCAATATAATCATTTTTAGTTTTTGAGTTAGTCAAATTATTTACAAGCAAAACAGTCCTGGAAACAGATCCACAAAGAAATCTGGAAATTTAGTTTAAAGAATAATTGCACTTTTATTGAGAAAAAAACATTCACCTCTGGGTGATCTATGTACATTGCAAGGATTTTAACAACTCTTGTTGCAGATTCCTACCTTCTGTTGTTCTGGAGAATTCCCTGTGTGTTTGTCTGTGCCCACGTGCTGAGTGAATCTAATGGGAGTTGTTTCATAATTATCAATCAGCTGCTGCACCTGCAGGGCTCTGATGAGGAAAATTGCAAGGTCTGCATCCCTTTAGACTTAATTTCCAATTGGAGTATCTTACCGAAAATGGCATTTTTTGTTGCAGGGGATGCCTGAAATCTGACTTGTATCTTAGTGCAGACTTCTGGGAAATTCAGTGAGCCAATCACACAAGCAGTAAATTAGATTTCTGGAAGGGGACGGGAGGGTGGGGGGGGGGGGGTTGTACACATTCTGTGTACAGAATACCTCCAGGTAGCCATATTGCATTGCATTTTATAGAAAATTGCAGAGCTGCAGATTGAAAAGAAAAGGTATTTTTTCATAACATTTAATTGCAATATGACTTGTGTCTCAATTGTATGTGCTATAATATTTTTTTTTATTATTTGCTATTTTTTTTTCCCATGAAAGTGGACTTAACCTTTAAAGCGGCTCTGTATGAACTAATACAAAAATAGCATAGCGCTCCTAAAATATCTAACCACTCGTATTAAGATCTCATCTACCTTTACATACAATTCAAATACATAAAAAGTGCAATCAACTGCAAAAGCGCAATGTGCTATAAACCATAACATTAATAAAGTGAATGGTCCCTTTAAGAACCCTTCATGTACTGTGCACTTTTTTAATTTTATGGGAAACGCTCATTTATCCTATTGATTTTGGTATAGCAACTGGTGCGGAAGTGCAGGGGTATTTTTTCATTTATCTGAATGGCTGAGTTTTTGGACTTGACCATATTGTATTCATGTCCAGTGAACAGCACTGTAGCTATCTAAAGGGTGCAAGGGACTTTGCAACCACATTTACAAATACTGTACCGGGGACCCCACTATAGGGACAAAACTATTCAGTGCAAGGGAGTTCACAAAGACACGCGGCCATTCACTAAGAATAGAGGAAAGGCGGTTTAACCTTAAAATGCGTAGAGGTTTCTTTACGGTAAGAGCAGTGAGAATGTGGAATTCTCTTGCACAAACAGTGGTCTCTGCCGGGAGTGTAGATACATTCAAAAAACTACTAGATGCACACCTAAGGGACCAAAGCATTGAGGGATATACAATGTAATACTGACATGAAAGGACACACATGGGTTGGACTTGATGGATTTGTGTCTTTTTTCAACCTCACTAACTATGTAACTATGTAACTATGTAACATTTCCTTAATGTAGTAGGGTCCCTTGGCTTGAAAGAAAACTACTCTCTTTTTTAAAATAAAATGCTAAAAGAACTGGCTATTTTTTATACACATACTGTATATAACAAAGAGAAAAAGAGACATTGTGTATACAGTATACTGTGTATCAGTAATGTTGTTTTAGTCTGTCCTTCAAAGACCTCATTGGATTTCGCTATACTAGCATCTGAATGGGAACAAATGTTACTATTAAACTAAGATCCATTCGACTTTCCAGCAAATGTGAGAATTGCCAGATGGTCAGTCTGGGCTCACTAGTGCATCATTGTCATCTATATATAACTTGGTATCTAACAGAAAACAGCATCCTATAGATTAAGGGGTGCCTGTAGAAAAACAATTGTGTTCTGTTTCTGTTTTTTCAGGACAGTTTAGATAATTTTATCATGCATAAAAAAACAAAAAAAAAAAAAACGACAAATTGTATGTGTATGAAATCAGCCTGCATGTGAGGCAAAGTTCAGTTCTCCAGCTCGTTTCTGTTATATCACCTTTTCAAAGTGCCTATTAAGCTCACCATTTTGCTTTCCATACATCCCTGTGGCTCTGTCGCTGGAATGTATTCCTAATGACACCAGTAAAGTAAATGCAAATTCACCTTGTAAACATGCACAGCTTGAGGCAAAATTACACCAATATTGCTCTGAATTCCCAGGGGATTACAGGCCAAAAAAAGCAATAATATTATGTAGATGTAAAATACATACGTTGTTACAGTAGGTAAGTGTTATATTAGCACATTTGCACTGTATAAAATTGTGTTATTGGAATGTTACCATGCATGTTTATTGATTTTTAAGAAAGTAACCTTTTAGCATGAAGATTTGGTCTACAGAAGAAAATACAGATATACATGATAGGATGGAATTTGCCTAAAGAGACCCTGTTTCCAGACTATTCATAAAACAAAAATCTACCCATAAGATAATATGTTCATTTCATGTATTTTATTAATGTTATTTATTTGTAAAAGCCTCACTTGTGTAGATATTCAAAATCCCAGAGACAGTTACAAAGATTCTGCAGGGAGATGGGGGAGAAGGGCGGAGGTGCTGGGCAAGGCACACAGGCAGTAATTATGAAGAAAAGGAGAGGACTATGAGGTGGCAATAAGAAGAGGGAACCATGGCTGTGCTAGGGAATGAACTCTTGCTTGAGGCTGGGTTCACACTAAGATCACAGGCGGCTCACAGCAGGGGTCCCGTGCATCCCTGTTCTCCATTTCAGGGATGAATCAGGCCTGATTTTTTGCATTTATTCAGACCTGAAACTGAGCCAAAGACGCACAGGACCTCTGTGCAATTTGCTCCACAGCCGCCACGGGGATGTGTGAACCAGCTCCATTGAGAGCCGGTCACAATCTCCTGTCATGCGAATTTGCACCAGTTCACACTAGTGTGAACCCAGCCTAAGTGGTTGAGTTCCCTAGCAAGTTTAAAGGTACATTGCAGGATAAGAAAATACATCATTTTGAAAGGGAAAAGAAAATGCTGTGAGTATACACTTAAAATATTGATATTTTTCAGTGCTTATATTTTCATTTTTTTAAGTTGGTGACAGGATTTTTCTTTAGTTTCAATAATTTTTTATTGGATTTTTGCATGTAAGTATACAAACAAATGGTAGAATAGAGATAGAATGAGAAAAAAAAGAACAATATAACTCAAGTTTTTCTATGTAAACAGCATTCATTTGAATGGATTGGGTAGACAACATTCACCGTACATAGTAATTTTAGTTGTTACAATTGTTGTATAACATGTATGTGGCGGCCTCATCACCAGGCACCCCATTTGGAGGATACTGTGCCCGTGGTTGGCCAGCCACCTGTTTTCGCTTTATCACTCATTATCATTAACATCACTTCACTTGGTTTTAGAACTTAGGTCAACATAAACAATCCATGATCAGAACTGAGAATTAGGCTTTATATGTAGAGTCTATAAGAGAGAGCGATATATTGTGAGCTATATATATTTTTGGAGAAGATTAGAAAGAGAATCTGTCAGTGTTAGTGGTTTGAGCTAAACCAGTCGATCCACGGTTTCCATTGAAGGCTTACTTTGTGGTAATTACCATGTGAGGAGGCAAACATCATTTCATATGTAGCATTATTATTCATCATCTGGGTTATGGTTTTTATGGAGGGGGTGTTAGTGTTTTTCCAGAGTTTCATAAGTGCTAATCTTGCACAAATTAGTATATGGGACACCACTACTCTGTATGCCACTGGGATGGTTTCAACGCCTAGGGATAATAGAGCTAGTCCTGGGCTTAGAATAATCCGCGTTTCTGAGATTTGTTCTATTAAATGAGAGATTATTTTCCAAAATGGCTGAATAATTGGACAGGTCCATAACATGTGGAACAGTGTTCCCTTGTTGTGGCACTCTCTCCAACATAATGAAGATGTCTGTGTATTGAATTTGTTGATTTTGGTGGGAGTAAGATACCACCTGAGTAGTATTTTTTGGGATAATTCCCAATGGTTAACACATTTATCCTTGATAAAGTCACGTGATAGTGACGCAACGCGTCGGAAGACACGAGGTGATGTCACTTCCGGGTATGGCCGATCCCGGAAGTTCTTACACATAGAGAATACTGTATCACTGGGGACACAAGGGATTCTGATGGAAGCTATTTTAGATGTAAGTTGCTACGTTTTATTTTAATAAATATTTGGGATATACTACACCATGAGGAGTTCTTTATCTTTTATTCCATGAATGGAGAAATGGAGCCCTAATTACTAGAACATAGTGGATCATTAAGGAGAAACCATTTTCCTCCCCCTGTTTAAGGGTTTTGATATTATATTATTTTACATCTGTGGGATACCAACAGGAAATCGGAGGAGTCTCGATTTGATTCCCATAATTTTGGAGGATTACCAATTTTGTAATTGCATATTATATGCAGACAGGCGCATCCCCAAGGGGGTTTGAGGTGAGCGACCATCGGGTGGCAGTAGAGGATAGTTCCCATTGCACACATATATATCTCTTGTCCAAAGGAAGAAACAGGCACAGAGGAAGTTTCCTGTATTTTTCAAGGACTTTTTTTTGATTGACTGGAATAGTGTGTTCCACTTAGTGGAAATCAACACCCAAGAGACTATATATATGCACCCTGCACGATTTTGCAGTGTTGCACGTTTTAAGCACTTTATTGATTATTTATTTATTATAGAAGGTTTAAAATTACACTTGTATTAATAAACATAGAGTTGCTTGCTCAATTTGCACATTGTCACTCAGCACATTACTATGCACTTTAGATTTATGTTCATTTGTTGGATATTGAACACCACAGAGAGTTGCCTACCTACCATCTAGGTTGAGTAGGGCTCTGAATTAATCATCAAATATCTGTTTGGCAACTGCCACTGTTGGAGAGTATATTTGTATATCTGGCACACAGTCACTTTTGTTTTTATGCACATTTTGCACTTTGTTGCTAAGTACAGTTTGAAGCACTTATGATGCACTTTAGGTGACGTTATTTCAATTTTATGTATGCCCTATCGCCATATACTGAGCATTTTTATTATTGTTTTCTGTACATTTGCTTGAGAGTTGCAGCGCCACTTCAAAACTTTTTAATACATTAAGTTGACGAATATTTTTTTTTAAGTGCCAGTTGCCATTGCTCGGGAGTATATGAAGTGTTCATGTCTTGTTCCCAGGCCTTAATGGGTGTGGATTTGGTGAATGTGTTTTTCTGATTAAGAATGCCATAAAATAGAGCTATACCCCTAATACTGGTTGTTGTTGTAGTTAAATAGACTGCTATTCTCAAGTGTAGATGGATAGTGGCGTTGGGGGTTGACTTAAGGAAATGAGTTATTTGAAGATATCTATACAGATCAGAGTCTTCTATTCCATATTCTATCTGTAATGTTCTAAAAGTTTTTAATGTGGGCCCTATCATCTATTGTTTGTATTCCCTTATTCATCCAAGATGTAATATTAAGGCCAGGTATGATCAGAGATAGACTTGATAGTCGGAGCAGTAGTGTTTCTGTGGGAGTCAGATGTATTGGTTGGGCTAGTAGATTTCTCCATGCTAGTAATGTAGCTCTCATGGTAGGTAATATTTGTGTCATCTTATGGCTATCTAATCTGTCAGTTAATAATAAGTCATTCGGACATTGTGATTCCTCTAGTTCTCGCCATCTACTTGGGTATGATTGAGGAAACCAGCTTGTGCTAAAATTGAGGCTATATAATAGTCCTTAAGTGATACATGTCCCACTCCACCTGCTTTCTTTGATGGGATTAATTTACTGAACGCACATCTTGCCCTTTTCCCCTGCCATGAGTATTTGTTCACTAGTGCTTGAGATTTGGTGAAGAACGAATCTGGAAGTGGTATGGGTAGAGCTCTAAATGTGTATAATAGCTGTGGGAGTATCATCATTTTGAAAGCAGTTAAACGTCCCGACCATGATAATTTCTTTTTAACTATGCCCTGAAGTTTTAATTCTAGTTTGTGAAGGAATGGAGTATAATTAGCCTTTAGAAGATCTTCTGTATGACTGTGAGGACTATGCCTAAGTATCCTATGCCTTCTTCTCGCCATACATATGGAAACCGTGAGCTAAGTTTTTTTGTAAAACTGGTTCAATGCCCATACTCAATACATATGATTTGTTTTTGTTTACTTTATAATAAGACACCTTGTTGAATTCATCCAGAGTTTTGCGTACCGAAGCCAGGGAAGACTCTACATCTGTCAGGATCATAATGATATCATCCGTAAATAGGCTTATGGGGTGTGTGGAGTTAGGAATTAAGAATCCTTTGATATTGGGATGGGATCGGATTGAGATAGCTAATGGTTCTATTAATAGGTTGAATATCAAGGGGGATAAGGGACAGCCCTGGCAAGTACCATTGGAGATATTGAATGGTGTTGACATTATGCCAGAAGTATATACCTGCGGATATATGTCCAGAAAATCCAAATTTTTCTAGTACTCGGGCTAGGTATGACCAATGTATGCGGTAACCTTCTCTGCATCCAACACCAGGAGCAGAGAAGGCATTTTGTGAAGTTTGGCAAGATGTAATATGTTCGTTAATCTGCGGGTGGCATCAGAGGTTTGTCGCCCTTTAGTAAAACCCGTTTGATCTGGATGTATTAGAAGCGGCATAATGTCAATTAATCGTGAAGCAATCAATTTGGCATATATTTTTAAATCAATATTGAGCAATGAAACTGGTCTGAAATTTGAGGGTGTATCTGGGTCCTTCATAGCTTGGGCAATGTCACAATTAGTGCCTTCAACATTTCTGGGGGAAAGGAGACAGAGGCAGCAGCAGCATTAAAGACCCACTTTAGATGAGGGGTAAGTTGAGTTTTAAATGTCTTATAATATTCCCCTATGAATCCATCAGTGCCCGGAAATTTGTTTACTGGAAGGGAATTGATGGATTTGTGGATTTCTTCTGTACTAAATGGTAGGTTCAGAGTGTGCAGTAGAGTTGAGCGAACACCTGGATGTTCGGGTTCTGTGGGTTCGGCTGAACTTCGGGAAAAAGTCCGGGTTCGGTACCGAACTTGACCCGAGCTTTACCCCGAACCCTGAACCCCATTGAAGTCAATGGGGACCCAAACTTTTTGGCACAAAAATGCCTGTAAAAAAGTCCTGGAAAGTGCTAGAGGGCTGCAAAATCATTTTAGAACAATAATCTGTCCCTTACAGCAACAGCAGGAACCTGACCCTATAGAACTAGAAGATGATTTTAGAACAATAATCTGTCCCTCTAAGCAGTAGACTCTACCTAGTCCAGTCAGATCGTTCTGTAATGCAGGATGAGATCTGCAATCTGCCCCTAAAAGCAGTAGTAGTAGTAATCGCTACCTATCTATCTATCTGCAATCTGTCCCTCACAGCACCGGCAGCATCCTCTCCCTACACTACCCAGAGAGCATGTGACATGCAGCACTAAGTGACTCCAGCTTATAAAGAGGCTGGGTCACACGATGCACTGGCTAATCACAGCCATGCCTTTAGTAGGCATGGCTGTGATGGCTTCTAAGGGCAAACCAGTGAAACATTTGTTGATTGGCTGCCCTGCAAATCAAATACCCGAACCCAGAACTCAAACCCAAACTTTTTTCAAATGTCCGGGTTCGGGTCCGGGTCACGGACACCCCAAAGTTCGCTCAACTCTAGTGTGCAGTTGTTCTGCGGTTAATGTGGGTATATTTATATTTTCTGGAAATTTGTTTATTAATTCAGTACTGGGTTGTGCTGTATCTGGATTGTTTTTTAAATTTTATAGCGTGCCATAATAACGGCTGAATGCGTCAGCTATGTCCCGTGGATGATATAATTTATGTTTGGTTTGGGGTGAATTACATACGGAATTCTGGTTTTGTATCTTAATCGACGTATGTTTTGAGCTAGGATTTTTTTCAGCCTTGTTACTATTGGCATAATACGTAATTTTAAGTCTTTTAGATGCTTTCTCAAACCTCCCAATAGGAGAAGTCTGAGATCACCTCTGAGTTGTGATCATTTTTGTGAGATATAGGGAGAGGGTTGTTGTTTGTTTTGGGATTCTAATGTAAATGTCATTTTAAATTGCCCATACTTTAGCTTGTTGCTGCCTCTTTGTCCCTGCATCCAACTGAATGAAAATACCTCTCATGTATGCTTTGTGAGCGTTTCATAAGATAGCGTGTTCATTTACAGAGGAATCATTATTCAAAAAAAATTCTGTAAGTTGTTTTTCCAACACTTGTTTGGTTTCCACCTGTTGGAGAAGAAATGAGTTGACCCTCCAAATCGGGGTCGTTGAGGGAGATGATGAGTCCTGCAGTGATATGGTGATAGATGCGTGATCTGACCAGGTTATGTTGTTTATGGACGCTGATAACGTTTTGGATAAGGTTTGTTGGTCTACTAAAAACATGTCTATGCGTGTATAGACATAATGCGGAGCAGAAAAAAAGGAATAGTCTCTCTCACCTGCATTTAGACATCTCCATGCATCAAAGAGTTTCTGTTTATGAATGGAGGGTTGTAATGAGGGGCCTAGTCGCTTGGCAGAATTGGTGGTGTCCAGAGAGGGATCTGGAATGATGTTAAAGTCTCCATATCTTATCAACTTTCCCTTTTGATTAGAGTGTACTTTTTTCATTAATTTGTGGAAAAAGCGAACTTGGTGTGAGTTTGGTGAGTATGTGTTGACTATGTGTCAGGTCACATACCAAAATTAGATATCGGCCCTGGTGGTCTTTAATTTCCTCCTGATAGCAGTGAGGACACCTTTTGATTTGGTGTCCGCGTTGGCAGTGAACACACAGTAAAAATTCTTGTGGGTGCATACAGGAGGTGATTCCTTACAGAAATGAGTTTCTTGAGGATATCACTGTTGTTAGACAGTGCTTCCATCCATAAGGATTTCCTCTTTACTGGGTGATTTAATCACTTGGAGTTAATTGAGAGGAATGTAATCCCCATTTGAGAGGTAGATTTGATTGATGGGCCATAGTTTGCTTGTTTTCATTTCTGAGGGAGCATCTCCCCTAGTGGTCTATGTTGAGATATTTGAGTTGCTGTATATGTGGTGTGATTGAATATATACTCACTGATCCTGAAGGGGATTAAGCTCGTAATCTGTGCGTGGTGTTCCCATTGAACAGTCGTTCTGAGGAAGATTCTCATTGTGGCCAGTCCATTCAGCAGTGCATTCTTATTACAGTTGACCGTGTAAACAAAAGGAAGAAAAAGAAAGTAAGTAAAATAGCATGAACAAGATAACAATAAGTTCTGAGATGGCAAGTGTGTTACGGTCTTTGTTTGAACGGTATGGGTAAGTACTACCCAGAAGCAGCTCTGTGCTGCTCAGGAGTATTTGGGGAGTAAGTTCGCACCTGTGATCCCATTGCTCTCCAGAGAGGGATACAATTTGTTTGTAGACACTCATCCAGACTTATTTGTGGGATTTAGCATTTTTGGTTGTCACAGTTTTCCACTCAGGTTCTATCTGGCGTATAGCTTTGGAATTGGGAGCTTCTGATGAGGGTTTTGGAAGAATTTGGCATTCTTCTAGCAATGCAAGGCCTTTCTCCAAAGGATTAACCACATGTGATCGGCCCTCTCTGATAATGATAAGTCTGGTCGTCTAAGCCCATATATAAGTGATCTTATGGTTTCTGAGAACCTTGGTGACATTGTTGGGATTTTTTCTTTTTTGCAATGTATATTGAGATAGATCTGCATAGAATTGCAAGTTTTGGTATTGAGAGGGAATGTGATAAGATTTGCGCATTGCCATCATCAGTTGTTCTTTGATGTGGTAGAAATGGAGATGTAGGATCACATATCTGGGTATTTGTTCTGGTAGGTGTGCTGGCTTAGGTAAGCAATGGATCCTATCTATGGTGACATCAAGGTCTGATAAGGCAGGCAAGAGGGATTGGAACAGAGAGGAGGTGTATGATCGCAGGTCAGCTGGCTGTACCGACTCTGGGATTCCCCTAATTTTCAAGTTATTCCTTTTTGACCTGTCTTCTATATCTGCCAGCTTGCTGTTATCCATTCCCTTTCATTACCCTATTTTTCTTCATTAGCATCTACAAGGTCATTATTGGTAGATGCATATTCCCCCATCTTGGCTTCAATGTGCTTGACCCTAGCTTCAACTGCTTGTATTTCTCCACTAAATTTGTGCATACAAGACATCATATCAGAGACAGCAACATGTCCTTTAACACTGTTTCTATCACAGGTTTGTTCACTGTGAGGAAGGATTCAATTGATTCAGGTAGCTCTCGCATGTCATCTCCTGACTCTGCCAGGCTATTGACCGGACTGTATCTAGTGCCATCCATCCTAAATTTGGCTTTAGCTGGGCTGCTGGATGCTGGGGTGGGTGGACAAGAGTTGGACCCATTGGGAGAGCCATGTTTGGGGGATGATGAGCCCTTTTTTGAGGTGTTATGGTGTGTGCCAGCAGCTGGGGTTGAGTAGGCCGCAGTGCCATTTTGCATACCTTCCTGAGGTTGTTGTGAGAAGAAGTCCGTAAGGCGCTGGGGTTTCCTCTCCTCCTTCTGTTTCCTAGACATGGGGTCACCTGACCTAGATCGCCCTCCAGAGCGAGTGTTTTGATCGCTGTGGGCCACGGTATCCCTATTTTGTCGGAGCTCTGGGGTTAAGCTGCCGCTCAGCTCTGCATCAGGCCATGCCCCCAGGATTTTTCTTTAAGTGCACCCCATGCATGGTAGACATACACATGAATTTAGTAAGGCAAATATTGCCAGCTGGTGAGCATTAGGGGCTGACAATGGTGTTGATATTCATTAATTTGAATTATTAATTTCTGAAATAGCTTAGAGACCCCTGTCATCATATCCATTCAAAGCAAAGTGACAGGACCACCCCTTGATCATCTTCAGCAATTTCTTGCTGCTCCTTCTTCTATTGCAGCCACTACCAAAATACCCAATATCCGCTGGTGTCAGAACTTAGAAGAAGTGGTGCTGTCTTCCTCTCTATCTTGTGACAGTGACTAAGAATTGCCTACTAGGCCCAAACACTACATCATGGGAGAAGGCCACATGCTCCCCTTTATCCTGAAGCACCTGGGTATTGAACAACTATAGCCATGGTAGAATGAGCATCAGGGAATGCTGGAAAGTAACTATAAGGAGGGGGTGAGCTTTTTACAGACCCTGTCACCCTGTCCATGTACACCTGTCATGATGACCATGTAGGGTAAAGCGACGGGTTCTCTTGGCAGCTCTCTTTTCTTTTTGTCGATACTTATTATTGTTCCACTCCATTGTTCACCCCAAATACTCAGTACTTCCAAGTATGCATGTGACCCAATCCGCTTCCTTTTGGGATGCATTGCTTAAACCTAAAAATCCAATCAAAAGGCTTGAGCACTGTCACAAGGGAGTAGGGGGTAGGTCATTAGCCTTGTGTAAGCTCTCACACAGACTAAGACAGAGCTTACATAGGGCTCATGACTCAAAGGAACAACAATTGAATAGGGTGACAGGGGAGAATGGTGAAGATATCAGCAGGAAGGGGATGGCTATCAAAAAATTTGTAAATTTGTCATGAATAGGCAAAGTCTTGATTGTACCCTGGGCAAACATTTTCTTGCCCCCCCCCCCCTACAATTTCACTCTCCACCTGCTCTGAGGCATAAAATAAGTTGCAGCTAGACTCAAAATCTGTTTACTGAATCAGATCAGGCAGTGATTCTGTCTCGGTTCCTCATTGGATAGATTGATAGCAGCAAGAGCCATTGGCTCCCACTGCTGTCAATCAAATCCAGTGACGTGGGAGCCGGGGGCGGGACCGAGTCCTGCTGTCTGTGTCAATGGATGCCTGCATGGGTGCCCCCGGGGAAAGTGCTTCTCTGAGGGGGCCCCCGATGGGGGGGAGGAGCCAGGATTGTTGCCAGGGGACCCCAAAAGTGGAGGATTCGGGCAGCTCTGTGCAAAACCCTTACACAGAGCAGGTAAGTATGATGTGTTTTTTCTTTTAAACTAACCTTTAGTATCACTTTAATGCATAGAATGCATTAAAATAAAAACAACCTCCTGCCTTTACAACCAGTTTAATGGTGGTCAAGAAGGGTGTATATGACCAGGTCAGTTAGTGTACACTAGACGGCATGGTCAAACTGTAGTGCCTATTGGACTGTGTAGTAATATTAATGCGCCCTATATAGCTGCTATACCAGGATAGTAAAGGTGAATCTATGAAAATTATGAGTAATAAAACAAACTCTATCTGACATTTCATTTCTTAGGTCCCTGATTGGGCTTTAAGGTTCATAAATTTGGAGGTGCATTTCTCTATTTCTAATGAGCCTGATTAGCCAGGTTATAGTTGTGTTTATAGATAGTTGATAGGCTAAACATTAGTTCAGCCTGAATCCATCATTGACTAATGGATGACAGGTATCCTTAAATAGCAGCTGAACATTAATATAAACTGTTATATTCCTGGCTTCCTTGACATCTTTGTCCTACCATAATGGAATTATTGTTACTTACTGAATGGCAGTCTTGTTTTGTTCTGTATGTACAGAGCAGAGGAAGAAATATGAGTGGAATGTCTGAAACCTGGTTTGTCCCTGTTGTTTTGCAGCCTCATAGAATTTTTCTTATTATGTGTATCACCGAACTCAGAATTGTTTTTACGCCACATCAGGACACTCAATGACAAAGCCATCTTTCACATTTTTATGATATTTAGAAAAGGTAGAGGTGGATGAGTGTTAAAGTAGATGCCATTTTTCTAGCTTAAGGTTAATGAAATTTAGTTTGATCAATTTTCCGTTTGATTGAAGGGTGTTTTTTGTGAAGATGTCACTTTTAAGACTGTTTAATATCTGGTATGTGCAGATAGTTCTGGAGAAACTTTAGAAAGTGCTTCTTTTGGGTAAGAGGAGTGCTTAATCTGAATCCTGGGTAACACGGTCAAGACTGCTGTTTACTGAATAATTAAAATACCAGCACTGATGTAACTAGCACAATAGCAGCAAACACATGAGTCCATCTGGTTATAACTCAAGGTAAGGACTTTGTAGGGTCTGATTCTTTTGTTTAACCCTCGCCATCTCCTGCTAGCAAGATCAGTGGGAAATACAGAATCTAGTGCACATATACTGTACATCAAGAAATGTCCAAGCATTTTGGGGCTTATTATCAAATTTATGGGAAAAAAACTAAATGGTTCCTAAGCAATACAGAACATAGGAATGAACTCACCAGCCCTTGCTTCGGGACTGGTGTTTAAAAGATCAAATTCTATCCTTCTCTATCCCTTTCTTTTGCATCCTCTATTTTAGTCTGAACAAACACGTTGCATATTGATTACATTTTCTGTCTTTTTTTCATAATAGAAAAATGTATAGAGAATTGAATAAGTCTTACCAACCCCAGTTGGGAGAGGCTTGATTTGAGATGATGGATTTCAGTGGTGGCCCTGCAAAGTCAATATTGTATGCAGGAGCTGCCTTGGGATCAGGGAATGCTTCATGCTCTAGTGACAGTGTTTGATGGGAACTAACTGAAAATATATCAAAAGCCATGACATTATAGTGAGTATTCAAGCTTTTTGTAATTGATAGGTGCTAACTGACAAATATATTGTTAATGATGATATTTTAGTGAGTGGGGCTTGTTATGAAGTCTCACAATAGCAGTCAGTGATTATGTGTGGATGCAAGTAGTTGGCTGAGGGTTTCAGTTATCCTCCAAGCCTTCTGGAGCTAATCCCAGCCTCTTGCTCCTGTTCATTTCCACCTGTAATTTCTGACCACGATCACCCTGCAGTTGCTGATTTTGTCACATTCTTTCTGCGTGCCACATCTTGGTCCTCTTGCACTCCAGAATTCCCTCCTGCACCCCCTGGTAAGCAATTATGATCTCCCAACAAAGTTCTAGGAGCACCCATTAAAAGGGCTTTGGGCATAACACTTAAAGTGATTGCAAAGGTTTTTTTTTTTCTTTCTTTCTTTTAAATAACAAACATGTTATACTTACCTGCTCTGTGCAAGGGTTTTGCACAGAGTGGCCCCGATCCTCCTTTTCTTGGGTCTCCCGGCCGCGCTCCTGGCTCCTCCTCTTCATCAAGTGCTCCCACGGAGAGCGGTTTTCCATGGAGGTACTCGTGTGGGCGCGCTCCCGAGTCCTGCTGCTGCATCCATTGACACAGACAGCAGGACTTGGCCTTGCCACCCAGCTCCCATGTCACTGGATTTGATTGACAGTCTCTCCTGTCCTATGGAACTCCCTTCGCTGGCTGCTACTCACCCAATCCGTCTGACTATCTCTGTTTGCTTTTACATGATCCCTGAACACCCTCCTCTTCAGAATATCCCATTCTGCCCCTACCTAACATCTGTATTCTTATTTTCTCCATCAGCTCACCCCCCACAGCTATTACCTTTTGTCTCACTTGACCCTCCCTTCTAGATTATAAGCTCTAATGAGCAGGACCCTCTGATTCCTCCTGTATTTAATTGTATTGTAACTGTATTGTCTGCCCTCACGTTGTTAAGCACTGCACAAACTGTTGGCGTTATATAAATCCTGTATAATAATAATAATAATAAAGTAGTTTATAGTACATTACTTAATTATCTCTGGACTAAATCATGGCAAATTGGTTCTGGTTAATAAGAACTTTTTTTTTTCAACAGCGGTGGCTACTTTCATTGTTACTCTGATCTGACTCGAAACCTTAACAAATCTTACAAAAAATAAGCTTATGTATCTTGTTTTTTTTAACGCCTCTGTTACAATTCAGTTTTTATGTGTCCTGTAGCTTTCATTTCTGCACAACTAAAATGTAATTAATGTCTCTGTTTAGAAATCACAGGAATACATTGTTACAAAAGAACATAATTACCAACTTTTCAGACTCATTGGATGCTTAGAGTTTACAAGCTACTTTGACAGAATTGTACTTACTAATAAAGAGGCAGTGAGAGTTCTCTACAGACTTTCGTTATACAGTGACTGACCTTTACCTTCAGCAAGGACCTGATAGAGTTCACTGTTCAGTTACTATAGGGATCACTGATCTCTCTGATGATCATACATTGCTTGTAAGGAATGCAACCAAATGGAATAACAGCCTTTGCCATCACAACAATAATATAGAGCAAAATGTACAAATCCCCAAGGCTACCAAAGACCTTGGAGAACCCTGTTGTGATGTCTGTTCAACTCTGGTCGTCAAAACAAAAAAAGTATCAGTGTCACCTCCAGTAAATGTTTATACTCATCACAAAGTTGGGCAAATCGGTGCAGTTCTCTTCTTTTTTGGGGGTGTGGGGGTAGTCTGGAATGTTCTGGGCCAAGAACATTAGTAAATGGAAAATGAATGATGTGCTGTCTAGCAGTAACAAAAGAACTCAATGAGTACACCACTTTTGTTCAATGGTTCTTTACATCAGCATGGGGAACTATGGCTACCCACTGCAATGGGTTTGATTTACTAAAGGTAAATAGACTGTTCACTTTGTCAGGGAAATTGCATTTTAATGGGAATTTTCCACAGAGCTCTGCTGACTTCCAGTATTCAATCACATGCAAGCAAAAACGCTGCTTTTATTATTTTAGCACATGTTTGGGTATTTTTTCCAAAGTGAAATTTCATCACACTCACTAAGCTCTGGGGAAAATTCCCATGCAAAGTCCAACTTCCCTTGCAAAGTAAACAACTTTTGGTAAATCAACCCCATAATATGAAGGCAACTAAATCAAATTTTCTTATCATAATCTAAAACCAGGGGTCCACTTTTAATTAAATGTTGATAACCATTATTTAAAGGGGTCTGTTCTCAAATATTATGTAGCACACCCCTGTGTGATGAACTTGGATCCCCCACTCCTGCACAGCCAGGCACACCAAATTTTCACAAGCACCCTGAGTCAGACAACAGTCTGTGACTTTGTTTTTGTTATTTATTGACAACTTGGATAGAGATGGGCGGTTATGAGATGTTCACTTGACTTCAGCAAAACTTCAGGGACATTTTCCTATCTATAGTCTATATACAGTCTCCTTCACTTGCCTCCTGCACACACTTGCTTGCTTCAGCTGACTCACTTGTAGCCCCTTGTTGTGTAGCAAAAATGTAGTGAAACAGCTTGTCACTTCTCCTCTGTGGCCACTGATCCCAGCACCACCTCTTCGGGCACTGCCAAGCCACCTGGCTGCAGCTGCCCTTTTCACTAGCCCTCCAGGCTAATTCTCACACCAGTCCACTCAACTCTCAGGATATCTTTCAGTGAAGGAGTGAAGACTTAAGCACATCGCTGTCTTCAGGGAGACTGGCTACAAGTTGCAGTCTCCCCCCTTTTTAGACCCCAACAGTGTTGCTACTCACTCTGTCCTTGCTCCAGTGCCTCCAGGAAGGGCTTCCTCCCTTGTGTTTTAGAAGGATCCTTCCAGCACCCGAGCCCTGACGGAAGGCAGGGCACCCCCCCTTCCAGACTAGGGGGTACCCCTGAGGTCCACCAACAGCCTTCTCAACACTGTATCTACATCTTACACCTGACTTCCCCCTGCCAGCCTACCTCTGAGGATTAGCTGAGGCTTCATAAATATTCAAGGCAGCTCCTCCTAACCTCCACCCACTAATTCTAGAAGATTATCCAACCTTCTAGACCAGTAGGAGGCACCAGAGAGCTGCCAGGATGAGTCACCCAGCCCTGAAACTTACTGAACCCTGATCCAGATACCATGGTTCAAACCTAGCTCTGAGCCAAAGCATATTTTGCCACCCTGCACCCTAACACACCCTACACTAACTTCTAGCACACACTAGAGGGTGCTACAATTAACATAAAGTTGGGTTAACGATCTTGATGAAATTAATTATTAAAAATAATAGGCTGGTCATGGGGTACTTAGCCTTTCAGGAAAGGTACTACTCCCTGGGTCAGCTGATAGCCTCCCATGGCTTTTAATATCTTTTCTACGCTGAAGACATCCAAATTTATCTCTCCACCTCTCAGCTTACTCCATCAGTCTCCTCACACGTCACTAACTTACTAACAGACATACAATATCTTACAATAGTGAGTACACCCCTCACATCTTTGTAAATATTTTATTCTATCTTTTCATGTGACAACACTGAAGAAATTACACTTTGCTACAATGTAAAGTAGTGAGTGTACAGCTTGTATAACAGTGTCAACTTGCTAGCCCCTCAAAATGACTTAACACACAGCCATTAATGTCTAAACCGCTGACAACAAAAGTGAGTACACCCCTAAGTGAAAATGTCCAAATTGGGCCATTTCCCCTCCCAGTGTCATGTGACTCATTAATGTTACAAGGTCTCAGGTGTGAATGAGGAGCAGGTGTGTTAAATTTGGTGTTATCACTCTCACTCTCTCATACTGGGCACTGGAAGTTCAACATGACACCTCAAGGCAAATAACTCTCTGAGGATCTGAAAAAAAGACTTGTTGCTCTACATGAAGATGGCCTAGGCTATAAGAAGATTTTCAAGACCCTGAAACTGAGCTGCAGCTTGGTGGCCAAGACCATACAGTGGTTTAACATGACATTTTCCACTCAGAACAGGCCTCACCATGGTCAACCAAAGAAGTTGAGTGCACATGCTCAGCGTCATATCCAGAGGTTGTCTTTGGGAAATAGAAGTATGAGTGCTGCCAGCATTGCTGCAGAGGTTGAAGGGGTGGGGGGATCAGCCAGGCAGTGCAAGGCT
>BLSH010186685.1:163440-174346 GCA_018402905.1 Glandirana rugosa
TCTGTACCCACCCCCTTCACTTGACTACGCCTGACTGTGTACTACACACAACCTCCCTCTTCCACATCACACCTGTGTACAGTAATAATGCCCAGCATGCTGGAAAATCTCTGCTTCTGGTCCCATTGCTTGCATCAGGGGTGAGGGCTCTTGAGAGGAGTACTGAGGCCGGAGAGGCAATACAGCACCCTACTGGCCCCTCCCACAGCCATGATCTGCCTGCCTTGTACAGCCACTTCAGCCCCGGAAAGGACCAGAGCACTTTTTACGATTCGGCACTGCGTCGCTTTAACTGACAATTGCACGGTCGTGCGACGCTAAACGAAATTTGCATCCCTTTTTCCTACAAATAGAGCTTTCTTTTGGTGGTATTTGATCACCTCTGCATTACTTCTGATCACCGCTATAAACAAAAAAAGAGCGACAATTTTGAAAAAAAAAAAAACAATATTTCTTATTTTGTGCTAAAATACAAATCAAAAAAAATATATATATAAAAAAAAAAAATTCATCAATTTTATATTCTTCCTCATATATTTGGTAAAAAAAAATTACAATTGGCGTTTATTGATTGGTTTGCGCAAAAGTTGCAGCGATTACAAACCATGAGATTTCCTTTTTTTTTTTTTTACTAGTAATGGCGGCGATCTGCGATTTTTATTGGGACTGTGATATTGCAGCGGACATGCCGGACATTTTTGACACTTTTTTGGGACCATTGACATTTATACAGCGATCAGAAATTTAAATATCCACTGATTACTGTATAAATGTTTTTGGCGGTGAAGGGGTTATCCTGCAGGGGGCAGTGAAGGGGTTAACTGTGTTCCCTGTGTGTATTCTAACTGTGAGGGGGCTGGGCTGCTGTTGGCATAAGAGATCTAACTGATCCCAGTGACAGAGATTAGTAGATCTCTGATATGCCGCCTGACACCGCGGGGAACTGGCGTGTTTACATCGGCGGTTCCCCGTTCTTTTCCTCTGGCAGCTCATCGCGGCTCGCCGGCGGACATCGGGTCTGCCCGAGCTGCGGGCACACTCCTCCAGAGTGCACCAGGCACGAGAGCGCGCCGCCAACGACACACTCTCGTCCTCTAGCTGCGCGTGCCTGCTATGCCTCTCTATGGAGATGGCTCACATCTCCGCTCCAAAATGCCTGAAGCTCATACAAGTTCTGGAGGTATTTTTTTTTTCAGGCAGATTTGGGCGTTTTTCTGCTTTTTACAATCGGTGACCTTTTGACCTGTACAAAATCGCACAACTTTTTTCTCCCTGAAAACGACACGCTCAGGTGCAAATTTGCTGTCCCCTCAAAATAACTCAACACAAAGCCATTAATGTCTAAGCCACTGGCAACGTAAGTGAGTACACCCCTAAGTGAAAATATTCAAATTGGGCCCAATTAGTCATTTACCCTCCCTGGTGTCATGTGACTCGTTAGTGTTACAAGGTCTCAGGTGTGAATGGGGAGCAGGTGTGTTAAATTTGGTGTTATCGCTCTCACTCTCTCATACTGGTCACTGGAAGTTCAACATGGCACCTCATGGCAAAGAACTCTCTGAGGATCTGAAAAAAAGAATTGTTGCTCTACATAAAGATGGCCTAGGCTATAAGAAGATTGCCAAGACTCTGAAAAGGAGCTGCAGCATGGTGGCCAAGACCATACAGCAGTTTAACAGGACAAGTTCCACTAAGAACAGGCCTCGCTATGGTCAACCAAAGAAGTTGAGTGCACATGCTCAGCGTCATATCCAGAGGTTGTCTTTGGGAAATAGAAGTATGAGTGCTGCCAGCATTGCTGCAGAGGTTGAAGGGGTGGGGGGGGGTCAGCCAGGCAGTGCAAGGCTGGCATCCCAAAAAGAAGCCTCTTCTAAAGATGATGCACAAGAAAGGTCACAAACAGTTTGCTGAAGACAAGCAGACTAAGGTCATAGATCACTGGAACCATGTCCTGTGGTCTGATGAGACCAAGATAAACTTATTTGGTTCAGATGGTCTCAAGCTTGTGTGGCGGCAACCAGGTGAGGAGTACAAAGACAAGTGTGTCTTGCCTACAGCCAAGCATGGTGGTGGGAGTGTCATGGTCTGGGGTTGCATGAGTGCTGCCAACACTGGAGAGCTACAGTTCATTGAGGGAACCATGAATGCCAACATGTACTGTGACATACTGAAGCAGAGCATGATCCCCTCCCTTCGGAGACTGGGCCACAGGGCAGTATTCCAACATTGTAACGACCCCAAACACACCTGACCACTGCCTTGCTAAAGAAGCTGACGGTAAAGTTGATGGACTGGCCAAGCATGTCTCCAGACCAGACCTAAACCCTATTGAACATATGTGGGGCATCCTAAAATGGAAGATGGAGGAGTGCAAGTTCTCTAAAATCCACCAGCTCCGTGATGTCATCATGGAGGAGTGGAAGAGGACTCCAGTGGCAACCTGTGAAGCTCTGGTGAACTCCATGCACAAGGGGTTTAAGGCAGTGCTGGAAAATAATGGTGGTGACACAAAATATTGACACTTTTTAAAGATATAATAAAATATTTACAAAAATGGGAAGGGTGTACTCACTTTATATATACTTTATTGTAAAATGTTGTTTCTACAATTGTTACTGGCATAGATTGCTGAGTACTCTGACAGCTCTGCTCCATAGCATCTGCATGGTTTCCCCACTAATGTCATCATCTTGATCCTTAACCTTATTAAAGAAACTATATATTCAAGACTTAAAAAGGTTGCTGCATCCCACAGGACATGAATGAGACTACATGTACAGATGTAAACATAGGTACACCTGTGTAAATGAAGCCTAAGGCTTTTTCATTTAACCAGGGGTCTATAGCCAGCGGTGCTGATCAGTGTATTCTGACTGTGGGGAAGTCTCCCTGCTGTCAGAATACAGTAGCTGAGCAGGAGGGGTGAGGATGGGGGAATCCCTCCTGCTGAGCTATTGAATTCTGACAATGGGGAGACTTCCCTGCCATCAGAATACACTGAACAGAATGGCTGGCTATAGCCAGCGGCACTGATCAAGAGAAAATTTCCCAACAGGCTGGTTGTACACAAGTCAATCGATAGATCAACTTATGTACTACCAGGCTGCCCATACATGGATCAAAATTTGTCTGGTCCCTACTGAACTGACAAAATTTCGATCCATGTATGGGCGGCTTAAAGAAGCTCATTTGGCTGTACTTTTCCTGTGGATCACAGGAGTGCAGTTCGTTCTGCACTCCTGTGACCCATTTTCAGCAGACAGCGGGCTGAAGCCTGCTGTCAGCTGATATCATACGGCCGGCCCAGGCTCAAGAAACATTGCGACAATATGGTCAAAATCCATCCACATGCCTGGACTGGCACCCGGCTCAGACTCTCAGCAAACCACTGAGAGCCTGAGCTGGCCACTCCTGCCCCCTCCACAGCCCAGCGCCCCAGTGAGCATGGGGGGGGTGCAGGGCAGAGAGCCAGTGACTGACAGTCCCCAGAACTGTGAGAACCAAGCATTTGGTGGTGTTCAATCGCTTGGTTCTAAGTATTAGAGCCGACGGGGGACAAATGCAGCATCAGACCAATGCTGCATCCAGCTAGGTAAGTATGATTTTAAAAAAAGCCCACACTTCACTTTTCAGAGGCGCTTTTATCAGTCATAATTCTTTAATTTACATTATTATTATTATTATTGTAATGTTTTACAAGTTTGTTTAAATGTGTGCTTCCTGTTCTTTTGTACTTTAGAGATTTGTCTTTCTGTTAAATAGGTTAAGCAGTGTTGCTAACTCTAAATCATCTCAGGCCCTGTTACTTTCCTCTTATGAGGAACACATAAGCACGCAGCAAAATCTATACTGTATTTTCTAGGCTAGATGTGTTTTACATAGTAGAAAAGTATATATATATTATAATTAATTGAAAATCATTCTTATACTTCCCCATTGACCAGGGCTCCCCAATCACATAACAAGCTTGTCTGTTTGCCTTGCAACATCTAAATGAAAAGATTAAATAGGAGTTTTGCATCATCTACTGCTATGGAATGTTATGTCAAATACAACAAGTGTACTGCAATTACTAACATTTACTTGTATGTTTATAATGGACATTACTTGAAAAATACTACAATAGTAACGTCACAATGAAAACATTAATGATAGCATATTGAAATATGCTATTAAGAAAAATCACTGTGCTTGCGGGAACGCTGTGGAATGAATAGAGTATCGTTAGCTGGAGAATGTAAATTATTCACCAGGGGGTAAAGACAAAGGTTTTTTTTTTATTTTTTTTACTTATAGAGAATATGTTCCATACATAATTTGAAATCAAACCAAGTATAGGTTATTAACTGGATTATCCTGCAGCACAGCTCTTTCACTGCACCGTGAAGAAAAAAGTTTATTTAATCTATTTAGACTTAATTAAACTATTTGTGTAGAGTTTCAAAATGACAGAAATTAGCAAGTTATTATTAAAATAATGTTAATATGGCACAAACTAGAAAAGCACATGCATAGAAATCAGCTTTTGTACTGTAGAATCCTAATGCAAAGCTTGTTAATGTTCTCTGAAATTAGAAGGTGGTGCAATAAAAGGTCATACTGAGGCTTATTTAAAACATACTACAATCACTGGAATTCACGAGGAGTGTCTAAAGCTGGTCATACACTAGTAGAAATGGAATTTTTTATTAGGAACATTTATTTGATATTGTAATATGAGGTCAAATCAGCATTCATTTTCGACTGTAGTGAAGAGAAAATTCATTCATTTGGAGAAGACCAGTCATTCCAAAGTCAAATGCTGAAGTGGATGTAAACCATCACATATACAGTACCCAGTAAAGTGAACAGCCTGAGATGATACACAGGGATGAAACAAATCTCCCTACATACATTTTACATGCATATCTGCTGTCTTCAGCTTCATATATTCTTAAGAAAGTGAACATCGTGTTAGAGATTTTCTCTTCCTGGTCAGCGCTGGGAGTGGACCTCCACATAGCTCACTTGCAGAGCTCTGCTGTGACAAGTCAAGCTCTCTGCTAATCTATTTATAGCAACCTCTCGACACAAATTTCAGGCTGCTTTTATCTTGGTTGACAGAGAACTTGTCAGAAGTTGTCGTGCTGATAACAGAACAACGAAACAGCAGAAGCACAAGGGATTCAGGGCTTTGGAGAGAGATAAGAAAACACTGCAGATATATGTGCTTAGGTCAAATTTCATGAATCAGGTTTACATCCACTTTAAAAGCAAATGTGTATTGAACAATATTTATTATGTTATCAAATGTACCGATGAAATTTTTAATAAAATGATCAAAGGAATGTACAGTATCTCACAAAAGTGAGTGCACCCGTCACATTTTTGTAAATATTTTATTATATATTTTCATGTGACAACACTGAAGAAATTACACGTTGCTACAATGTAAAGTAGTGAGTGTACAGCTTGTATAACATAGTCAATTTTCTGTCCCCTCAAAATAACTCAACACACAACCATTAATGTCTAAACCGCTGGCAACAAAAGTGAGTACACCCCTAAGTGAAAATGACCAAATTGGGCCCAGTTAGCCATTTTCCCGCCCCGGTGTTATGTGACTCGTTAGTGTTACAATGTCTCAGGTGTAAATGGGGAGCAGGTGTGTTAAATTTGGTGTTATCGTTCTCACTCTCTCATACTGGTCACTGGAAGTTCAACATAGCACCTCATGGCAAAGAACTGAGGATCTGAAAAAAAGAATTGTTGCTCTACATAAAGATGATCTAGGCTATAAGAAGATTGCCAAGACCCTGAAACTGAGCTTCAGCATGGTGGCCAAGACCACACAGTGGTTTAACAGGACAGGTTCCATTCAGAACAGGCCTCGCCATGGTCGAGAAGTTGAGTGTGCATGCTCAGCATCATATCCAGAGGCTGTCTTTGGGAAATAGACATATGAGTGCTGCTAGTATTGCTGCAGAGGTTAAATGGGTGGGGGGTCAGCCTGTCAGTGCTCAGACCATATGCTGCACACTGCATCAAATTGGTCTGCATGGCTGTCGTCCCAGAAGGAAGCCTCTTCTAAAGTAGATGCACAAGAAAGCCCGCAAACAGTTTGCTGAAAACAAGCAGACTAAGGACATGGCTACTGGAACCATGTCCTGTGATCTGATGAGACCAAGATAAACTTATTTGGTTCAGATGGTGTCAAGCGTGTGTGGCGGCAACCAGGTGAGGAGTACACAGACAAGTGTGTCTTGCCTACGGTCAAGCATGATGGTGGAAGTGTCATGGTCTGGGGCTGCATGAATGCTGCCAGCACTGGGGAGCTGCAGTTCAATGAGGGAACCATAAATGCCAACATGTACTGTGACATACTGAAGTTGAGCATGATCCCCTCCCTTCGGAGACTGGGCCGCAGGGCAGAATTCCAACACGATAATGACCCCAAACACACCTCCAAGATGACCACTGCCTTGCTAAAGAAGCTGAGGGTAAAGGTGATGGACTGGCCAAGCATGTCTCCAGACCTAAACTCTATTTAGCATCTGTGGGGCATCCTCAAATGGAAGGTGGAGGAGTGCAAGGTCTCTAACATTCACCAGCTCTTTGATGTTGTCATGGAGGAGTGGAAGAGGACTCCAGTGGCAACCTGTAAAGCTCTGGTGAGCTCCATGCCCAGGAGGGTTAAAGCAGTGCTGGAAAATAATGGTGGCCACACAAAATATTCACACTTTGGTCCCAATTTGGACATTTTCACTTAGGGGTGTACTCACTTTTGTTGCCAGTAGTTTAGACATTAATGGCTGTGTGATGAGTTATTTTGAGGGGACACAAATTTTACACTGTTATACAAGCTGTACACTCACTACTTTACATTGTAGCAAAGTGTCATTTCTCCAGTGTTGTCACATGAAAAGATATAACAAAATATTTACAAAAATGTGAGGGGTGTACTCACTTTTGTGAGATGCTGTATATTATGATAGCCAAAAGGTGATCTTTAGGGTCATGCAAAAGTTGTATTTTAGTTAATTTTTTTTTTTGTCTTTTATGTCTTTTATACTATAACAATGAGATACGCCTGTCATAGTTTCCTGATTCGGTTACCTTATACCTAGGAGTACTTACATGCATATACTGTATATGCACACCTTATCCCATATGTTCTTCAAAAGACCATACATTGAGGGACAACTCTTTTTTCTCTGCTCTGATGTAGAATATTTATTTCCTTCCTTCCTATCCTGATGGTAAAGCTTTCCTCTTAATATGGTTGTGAACTTGTTTCCTCCCAATACAGGAAATAATAGTAACAGATTTACTTTTATGCAACACTACCCAACAGCATAGAGTGCTTACTTCTTTTTTTTACAAAGCTACCACTTCTTTCTACTTTCAGGAGCAAAATAACTACTGGTATTACAGTATTGATGGTCCTTCATACCTTTAAGCTACCAGCACTGAACTGTGAATCGGAGGAGTGTATGCTGTGGGTTTATATGGGACGAAAAACCACCTGAGCTGCGGAAGGTTTTATCCCCTTCATGACCTGGCCATCTTTTGCTATTAAGCCCCGAGCTACTTTAATTGGTAATTGTGTGGTCATGGAATGCTGTACCCAGTTTAAATGCAGGTCTCCCCCCCACACACACAAATAGAGCTTTCTTTTCGTGGTATTTGATCACCACAGTTTTTTTTTGTTTGTTTTACTATATAAACAAAAAAAGACATACAATTATGAAAATTTTTACTTTCTGCTATAAAACATATCAAATAAAAAATAAATAAATCAAATTTCATGTATTCTGCTACATGTCTGGTAAAAAAAAAAAAAAAAACAATAAGTGTATATTGATTGGTTTGTGTGAAAGTTAACTATGGCATATACTGTATCAGCCTTTCTCAACCTTTTCAACACAAAGGAACCCTTGAAATAACTTTCTGGTCTCAGGGAATTCCTGCTAAAAATGATTATATCTACAACCCATGATACATTAGTGTGATGGTCTGTGGGACACTTGTGGTTATTGGGGAGAACCTTACAGCTAAAAAGATCAATGGTGTCAGTGGGAGCTTGTCTGAGAGGCAGAAATTGTTCATTGCTCAAGGAACCCCTAGCAACCACTAGAGGAACGCTATGGTTTCATGGAACCCTGGTTGAGAAACCTTGGTATATACAGAATATTGGAATCTTTATTTATTTATTTATTTTATAGTA
The DNA here is from genome assembly GCA_018402905.1 of Glandirana rugosa. NCBI lineage: Eukaryota > Metazoa > Chordata > Amphibia > Anura > Ranidae > Glandirana > Glandirana rugosa. Next base: position 171,647 of record BLSH010186685.1, read on the forward strand.
GTAGTAGTGGTGATCAGCGACTTTTAGTGGGACTGTGCGGTGGATAATCTGACATTAATAACCACTTGCCGACCGTCAACCGCAGGTTGACGGCGACAAGATGGCTCTGTTAGGCAAACCTCCATCATACGACGGCGGCTGCCAGATCGAGCACTGTGAGCGAGCGCGCGCCGCCGGAGACGCGCTCGTGCGCTCACTGTGTTCCGGGGGGCCAGGGAGCGGGTGCGGTGGACTCGATCGCCGCCGGCTACCCGTGATGCCCCCCCCCGGAGTGAAAGAACGGAGGTCCGTGTATGTAAACACGGATCTCCGTTCTGTGAGGGGGGAAGGACTGTGATCACAGCCTTCCTCTATATGGAAGCTGTGATCACTCCCCTCCCCCTGCTAGGGCAGCCCACACACAGTTAGAACACGCCCAGGGAACACAGTTAACCCTTAGAGCGCCCCCTGCAGGTTAACCCCTTCACTGCCAATGGCATTTACAGAGTAATCAGTGCATTTTTATAGCACTGATCGCTGTATAAATGCCAATGGTCCCAAAAAAGTGTCAAAATGGTCCGACATGTCCGCTGCAATATCGCAGTACCGCTAAAAATCGCAGATCACCGCCATTATTATTAAAAAATAAAAAATAAATAAAAACCCCAGAAATGAATTCTCATCATCCGTAAATGCGGCAACCTTTGCGCAAACCAATCAATAAATGCAGATTGCGATTTTTTTTATCACAAATATGAGGAAGAATATAAATCAGCCAAAACCGTTGAAAAAAAATGTTTTTTTTTTTGTATTTTAGCAAAAAGTAAGAAATTTGTTTTTTTTTTGCAAAATTGTCGCTCTTCTTTTGTTTATAGCGGCGATCAGAAATGACGTAGCGGTGATCAAATACCACCAAAGGAAAGCTCTATTTGTGGGAAAATATGGACGCAAATTTTGTTTGGGTACAACGCCGCACGACCGCGCAATTGTTAGTTAAAGCGACGCAGTGCCGAATCGCAAAAAGTGCTCCGGTCCTAAAGTGTGAAATCCTTCCGGGGCTGAAGTGGTTAACTGGCCATGTGCTATGGGAGCATTCGTACAGGTACGTTCCTGAGCCAGGCTTTGTGCATCCATAGACACAAAGTGTGACTTAGTCACGCCCCCTGTTCCCTCCTCACAAGATTTGACTGACAGCAGCAGGAGACAATGGTTCCCACTGCCCTCAGTGAAACCTGTAAATGCAGGAAGAGAGGACAATGGGGCTGCACTGGATCATGAGAGGTGTCAGGTAAGCTTTTAGGGGCTGGGGGGATGAAGTGCTATGGGGAAATGTTTTTCTTTAGTGCAAGAAAACATTAAGATAAAAAGTCTTGCCTTTATAACCACCTTAAAGCTGAACCACAGGCAGATCTAAATAATGCAAATTAAATATATTTTTAAATGCAAAAAGTGTTAGTACCAGAATATGACTAGATATTAGTAATTTGCAAGCCATTATAAAGCTCAGACTCTCAGCTGTGCTGCAGTAATCATTGTAACATGAGAAAATGTATTTGATTAAGGGTTCCTGCCCTGCCAGACAGAGATGTGCTATGTGGCAGAGCTGTGTAAAGCTCAGAATTTAAGCTGGCCATACATGGACTAAAATTTGGCTGGTTTAGCAGGGGAATTTTGATCCATGTGTGGCCACTGGTTGAACAGAATTCAATCTACTGATCAACATCTGTTCAACGTCCCTGTTGCCGCTTAATCAGTGTTGCAGGCAATAGGCTGCAGTACTGATCTGTGTATTCTGACAATGGGGTACAATAATACAGTAGGGAGGATTCCCTTATCCACCTCGAATGTGTGGATGGGGAAAATTGGTTCAGTTTTTTTGTTCAGCCCCATGGCTGAATGAAGAAAAAAAAAATTGTACCATGTATAGCCAGTTTTAACAAATAGAAATGCAAATCCTTTGACAGGCAAGACAACTCCCATGTACTGTATGTATTTCATGTACTTAGCTGTTTGTCTGGAGTTCAACTTAAGGCTTTGTTTAGACTTGGGGGGGTGACAAAAATGCACGGTAGAGCCATTTTTTTAGGCGCCCACAAACTGCCCCCTCTTGAGCTGCAAAATGCTGCAGACAGGGATGTTTACATGCCACGGGCGCAAAGCATTGCGGCCACGGCATGTAAACATCCTTGTCTGCTGCATTTTGGAGCTTAATGGGGGGAAGCTGGCAAGCGCCAAAAAAGCTGCTCTATCACTCAAAGTTGACCTGACGTATAGTGATCGGTGGGTGGGAAGCCTACTGAATAGTGTTGAGCGAACCCGGACTGTAACGTTCGGGTCCGTACCGAACTTTAGGGTGTCCGTGGCACGGACCCGGACCCGGACATTTCAAAAATCGTTCGGGTTCGGGCTTGCAATGTCAGGCCCAAGCGAGTTGTGATAAGTCATCCGAAGGGTGGGTGGCTAGTGATATGCAGTCCAGTTGAAACTCACTATCTCGTCGAAAAAACCGCGAACGGTCGAAGGGGGGTAATTCGAGGTTTTACGTCGTCTGTTCCTACAAATGTACGGCACCGGCGTTACGAAACGCGGGCACCGTACATTTGTAGGGACAGACGTCGTAAAACGTCGAGTTCTCCCCCGTCAAACACCCGCGGATTTTTTTACCGAGATGGCACGTAAAAACAGTGGGGGGGTTCAGATTTGTTTCGGAATTCAACTTGA
>BLSH010186685.1:179543-192928 GCA_018402905.1 Glandirana rugosa
CTAGGCTCCTACTCCACATCCACCCCCCTTCCCGTTTTTTTACTTGATTTTAATTTATTTTCCCTATCCCAATTTATTTGTAGGGCACTTGCCCTAGTTTGAAGATGATTTTAGAACAGTTATATGGCTTCTACCGTTAATTAATACTTTTCAGACACAGTTTGAAGATGATCCACATTCACCTCCATTTTTGCTTTTTTTATGTTTTTATTTTTTTAAAAAATATTTACAGTTATTTCCCTGTCCCCATTTTTTGTAGGGCACTTGCCCTACCCTTACCCCCATTTTACTTCCTTTTGCAGCCCTCTAGGGCTTTCCAGGACTTTGTTACAGCCATTTTTGTGCATAAAAGTTCGGGTCCCCATTGATTTCAATGGGGTTCGTTGTCCGTGCGATCGTTTGGGTTCCGTCCAGACCCGGACCCGGACTTTGTCCCGAAGTTCGGACGGACCAGCAGAACCCGAACTTCCAGAGGTTCGCTCAACTCTACTACTGAACACTACACTTTTGAGTAAATGGAAAAGCGCCACTGATTTCCTGCAACCACATGCAATGCATGTTTGTCAGCAAGCATGGGGTTAAAACATGCAGTGAAGAGGCCTTGCATCTCTTCTTCACCGCTTTTCAGCAGCCTCTGGAGCGCGATTCGAATGTGGATCAGGCTTCAGACCCTGGGCAAACATTTTCTTGGGCCCTTCCAATTCCACTTCCACTGACCTATTTGCGGACAGTGTGGACTCAAGGGACAGCTACTTTGGGCGCCACAACAATGATTGGGCCCGGGGCAGCTGCCCTGCTTCAGAGGCAAGGGAGATTTAGACACATGTTACTCTTAAGGTTGCCACAAAAGCCCCAAAAGTCAGTCATAATTAAGGTATCAGCAATCATATAAGTTTGTAGCTACATTTACATTTACTTTACCCAGGGGGCCATCTTCATAGCATCATGGGCCCCTGGGTAAAGTAATACTCTGGAGCCCTTACCAGCCTGCCCCAATTTAAGCACCTACTCTCAAGAATTAAAGTATACATTGTTAGAAATAAACATATATCTATTAGTACTTTTAATAAAATTGATTTTAAACAATAATAAAACATGTCATAAATCAAGACGAATCTTCACAAAGGGCACAGTACAGGGGGGAAGCAGAAGGGCTCAATACTGGTATCAGGAGGGCACTATACAGGATCTGGAACACTGCCCTGGGCGCTGCCATCCTTGAACAGCTTAGTAAAAATCGTGACTGTCCCAGCATATCCGGGATGGTTGGCAAGTATGATGTTTTGCAAGATTATCATGGGGCCCCCATGCACCTGGGGACCCTGGGCAGTGCCCAGGGGTGCCCATGCATTAAGGTGGCCCTGCCTCAGCCTTCTCCCTACTCTGACTCGTACCTTGACCCATTCTACATTAAAACGCTACATCTGTTTAGTATAACCCTTTTGCTTTCCTTTTTTCCAGTCTGTGGCCTATCCCCATACTGCTTGTTTTTTCTTTCGCCTTTCTAAAAATAATAGACCTCCTACCATGTTATTGATAGAAATGATCCACATTAGTATTACATTACTATCAATAACAATGCTCCATTTTGCAAGAACAGAATATTGCATTTTCAGGCAAAACAGGTGATCAGTTTGTTTCATCCTTTCATTTTCTAGAATGTAGCAAATCTTAAAACAGTTCCTCACTTTGACACCAAAAAAACTGCATGAAATGTTTTGTGAATGAAGGCTGCGATGCTCTCACCCGAGAAGCACAGCGGTTGATTGCACAGGCCGCAGCAAATACAAAAAGCACAGCCCCATTACTGGGAAATGTCCAAAGGCCTGCTCTCTCCAGTGTTTAGCTCCCCATGTCTGATCGGTTGTTACTTCTGCTTTAAGTTTCCATTTATAAAAGGTCAGATGTCAAGAATGAGACTTCGCTAGTTCTCCAGGTGTATAAACACTGTTAAAATGTTAATGGTATTCATGGATTGTAAAGCTCAGAGGTTCCTCCTTAAAGTAGACGCTAATGGAATGGAAATTCATCCGTGTCTTCTTCCAACTTCCCAGGCTGACTGAGTCACTGAGGCAAAAAGAGCTCAGTTAACATCAGTTTCTGGCAAGTGTTGTGCAAACTAAAGAAGAAGAAGGGGAGGAAATGGAATAAAAAATGCATTGAAAGCTCTTGTAGAATGAAAAGATATACCTTTCAACTCATAGCTGCAAAAGGTTTTCCAGTCATTTTAACAAATTTTACCCTATAATGCATCCCGGCTGTCTTGCCTTTATATCGATGCTATCACTGTTTATATAAAGCTGATAAATGTGAACAGCCACCTTTCCTAGCATGTTAAATTTGTTCGTTTCAGAGACATTTTTGGAAAGAGTGTTTTGGCATGACAAATCTATTTTTGCGGTTGATTTACATCACTGGAGCCTGTAGGCACACAGCCTTTGGCACACAATGCACCACCTCTGCTGGACTCCTCTCTTACACAGAATATTTTGTTACTGAACGTAGTATCTTGGTTTAAAATTGTATAAACAATTTTATATGAGATGACTGAGAAAAACTGAGAAGCCAATAACTATACTGGGAAAAAGTGTACCTTTGCCTTTGCTGCCTATAGGCACAGGAACCTTCCATGCATAATGGTCCAATGTTGAGTCAAATGACTGTAATGTAGAAGTCAGAAGTGTTTTGCTTTTAGGAGGAATAGAAATATATGTATTTCTCCCCTGCTCCCCTCGCCCATTGCTAGGTTCTAGGTTGCATCAGGATGTTTCATCCTGCACAGGACAGACCGTGGAAGAAGAAGAAAGATGAATAGTGTTTGCAACCTTACAGATCCTCAGCAGCACTATTAAAGCAGTTCTTCAGCCTAGAAATAGAAACTTAAAAGTCAGCAGCTACTGCAGCCGGTTCCCCACTGTGCATGCACACTGCACTCTGTGAATGGCCTGCAGCTTTCTTGGAGGAGGAGATGGGGAAGAGGCAGACAGGCAAACCATCGTCTTCTGGGGAGAAGTGGGGGCATATGGGCAGTTAGCACCACTCTAAAAACATTGAAGAAGTGGCAGTGCCAGGACATTGTCAAAAATGCAGTCACATATAGACAAGGCCGCTGATAGGGCAGTACAGGCAGTCCTCCTGTAGGGGGCCCGAGCTCTGTCACTTCAGAAGGGGGGCCCGGGCACCTGCAGGAGAGGAGAGCCAGCTGTACTGCCTTCTGACACATTTGGATCACCGGCAGCTCAACAAGGGGATCGTTTCTACATACTAGTGTAACTAGTGTCATGATTCGGAGCAGAGTGAGACAACTGCAGAGTCTCTGCCTGTGTGTCGGACAAGTGCAGAAACTCTCCCTCCTTTCTCCCTGGCCTGAAGTCGGCCGTGTTATCTCTTATCAGCCTGATGAGAGTAGAAAGCTTGCTACACCTCATCCCTGCTCCTCTCCTTCCAGACCTTGCCCTCTGTTTACTGTGATGTCCAGTGCTGGCTGCAGGGTTTGGATGGAGCAGTTCTTCTGTTGAAGGGGGTGAGTGAGGGTTGCTTCTGGAGTGAAACAGAAACTGCATAATCTATTCTGATGAGGAAGGCTTGGCATATTTTAAGATGACACTAGCTACCATTGCAATGCTGGAACTAGGGGCCAGTGAATACACCTCACCCTCTAGCTAACAGACATCTGCCCATCCATTTCTGTATGCCACCCCTTGGGCCCCTTTAACATTTCGTAGTGTGGGAACACATTTTCCTGATTGTGTTTTTTTTTTTAGTTTTTTTTAGCTTGTTTTTCACACATGGGGAGCCCATTCACTTGAATTGGCTGCCGTATGTGTGACAAACACATCATAGAGGCTCTAGCTTTTAGAGCATGCAGCTTTGCAAGCCTGCCATATGACAAAAAGCAGCTCTGCTAATTGCATTTGAGGGGCCATTAACAATTAATACACCACAAATGTTATGCACATTTGCAGTGCATTTCTGAAATGCACTGCAAAACGCATGTAACCTGTGCACTTTGTCACACAGTTAGGAAACATCAAATGTGAATGCAGCCTAAAGCCTCTTTCACATGGGCATCCAAACCATGGATTTACTGCAATCCTTGACTGCCCACCCAAATCCTAATATAGTCTGACAGCACTGTATACATGCCATGGCTGCGATGCTTTACTTCAGCAGTGGCATTTTTAACACAGACTGCGGAGCTTGACAGGTAGCACCACCTATCAAACTCCCCATTGAGTTCAAACACTTGGCTCACAGTTGCAGTGCAGTCTCACAATGTAAAATTGCCATTCACAATATAAAAAACAATAAAAAGACAGGTGTTAGGTGGTTGCAATAGCAAGGCCAATTTTCAGCTTTCAGCACTGTCGCATTTTGAATGACAATTGCGCGGTCATGCGAAGCTGTACCCAAGCATTTTTTTTTATCACTTTGCTCCCACAAATAGAGCTTTATTTTGGTGGTATTTGATCATCCCTGCGATTTTTATTTTTTGTGCTACAAATAAAAAAAGACCGAAAACGTTGAAAAAAAAAAGTTTTTCTCTCTTTCTGTCACAAAACTTTGTAAATAAGTACATTTTCTCCATCACTGATGGGCGCTGATGAGGCTACACTGAAGGGCACTGATGAGGCAGTACTGATTGACACTGATGAGGCAGCACTGATGAGGTAGCACTGACGGGCACTGACGATGAGGCACTTATATGCAGCAATGATGGGCACTGATAGGTGGCACTGATAAGCAGCACTGATGGGCACTGATAGGTGGCACTGATATGCAGCACTGACTGGCACTGATATGCAGCACTGATGGACACTGATAAGCGGCACTGATGGACACTCATAGGTAGCCCTGATTGGCACTCATAGGCGGCACTGATAGGTGGCACTTGTGGGTACTGATAGGTGGCACTGGTATGCACTGATAGGGGCACTGGTGGACACTGGAGGGCAGATGCACTGATAGAGACCATTTTCCTGGTGGTCTAGGGCATCTGAAGTTGAAGGCAGCTCTGAGTGCCATCCATATTGGGCACTGTGCCCCTTACCTGGTGGTCTAGGGTGGTCTCCTTGGTGGTCCTGATCTCCTGATAGGCTCCCTGGTGATCCCTGGTCAGCTCATTGGTGGTCTTGGGTTGGCACATCCCTGGTGGTCCCTGGGCTGGCTCCCTGGTGGTCTAGGGTGGCGATCCGAGAGGGGGCTGTGCTGATAAACCATCAGCACAGACCCCCCCATCAGGAGAGCAGCCGATCAGCTCTCCACTGCTCATGTCTGCAGACCCGAGTACAGGAAAAGTCGATAAACGGCTCTTCCTGTTTACATTGTGACCAGCTGTGATTGGTCATGGGTGATCACATGGTTAAGTGCTTCCGATTAAAGCACTTTACCAAGATTGGTAATGCGGGGGTCAGACTGACCCACCACACCACCGATCGCCGCAATGCACCCCCCCCCGGGCGGATGGCGCCATATTATCCTGCTGGACGTCATATGACGCCCAGTCAGGATAACTCAACCACTTTCCGGCCGTCATTCTGAATACGGCAATAGGGAAGTGGTTAACCATTCTTTTTTTTTAATGTAAACCCTCACATATACCCTGTGAAGTGAACAGCCTCAGATGATACACAGAGATGAAACACATCTCCCTATATAAGTCTTACATGTATATCTGCTGTCTTCAGTTTTATATACTGTTTAGAATTTTCACTTCCTCATTCCCCTCTAGGAGTGGATTATTGCTGGACACTGTGAGACAACTGATTGGAGGAATGGCACACGCCCTCTCCCCACAAATACAGAGGTTGCCTGTGAATTGTGCAGCAGTCTGCTAATCTATTTTTATTGACACACACACTTCTATCTCTGGGTCTCGGAGATCTTGTCAAAAGTTGATGGCTGATAACAGAGGGATGGAGCAGGACAGAGCTATGAGACACAATGCTTTGAAGAGAGATAAGAAAACACTGCAGATAGATGTGCCCAACTCAAATTTCATGAATCGGATTTACATCCACTTTAACTCCTAAATAGTGTGGATGGAGGAATTTCCCCTGCCAGCTATTGTATTCTGACAGCCATTGCTCCTGCGGTCACTGGGATACCTGAACAGTGAATGCATCTGATTGGCTGCAGTCACCATTCACCCAACAATTTTCCACCCAGCTCTTTTCAATTTTTTTTTTTAGCCGGGTGGCTACAAAGCCACCAACAGCTCAAATTTCAGCTGATGCAGCAGTAATAAAGTTACGTATGGCCAGCATTAGAGTTGTCATTAACGCAAGAGGTGAGACAAAATCCTCCAATGATAATACCTGTCCCTTTGACAACCCAGAAAGATGGAAATTTAGTTTAGAGATCTCCTCTGCAACAGACAGGCAAAACAATTACTCAAAAGGAATTTTAACCATTACCTACTTTAAGTACATCTTACCAAGCTTTACATACATTTTAACCGATTCAGAGGGAATCTTGCCTTCTCTGTGCATGAAAAGCATCATCTTCCCCTAACCTAATATCTCTTCTTCATTTATTTAGCTCTTTATAAGTACTACCACTCAAGATAAAGGCAACATGAGAACATTCTCCCAATTTGAGTGTATTTGCAATGCCTTTTCACAGGCATGGAGTTTAAAGCGTAACTCAACTTTTGTTGAGAAAAAAGCATTCCCCTCTGGGTGATCTATGTACATTGCAAGGGATTTTAACAACATTTTTTTTTGCTGATTCCTACCTATTGTTGGGCCACTTTCACACTGCACACCGTGCAGCGTGGCCGTGGTCACCGAAAAACCCTGCAGAGTTTAACCGGCACTACAGCTCCGCTTCTCAGTTGGGAGTGCAGCACTTTTAACCCCTGCGGGGGTTAAAAAGGGGTTAAAAGCGCCAGTTATTTCAATGGGCAGGACAGTGTAGGTGCAGTAAACACACAGCTCCTGTACCTCCCCAAAGATACTGCTTACAAGACTTCTGTGAACATCCCACAAGCGAATTGTCCCAGTGTGAAATGATACACTTTGAGGTGGTTTTCAGGAGTTGTTTAGAGGATATTTATAGCACTAAAATGCCTGAAAACTGCCTCAGTGTGAAAGGGGCCTAATTCTGAAGAAATACCTCTGTGTTTCTCTGTGCCTCTGCACTGAGTGGGTCTAATGGGAGTGGTTTCATAATTATCAATTAGGTGTGCAGCTGGAGAACAGTAATGAGGAAATCTGCCGTGTCTGCATCCCTTTAGATGTGCTCCTACTGAAAGTATCTCTCCCCTGTTGCAGGGGATGCCTGAAATTTGACTTGTATCTTAGGCAGACTTCTGGGAAAATCAGTGAGCCAATCACACAAGCAGGAAATTATGTTTCTGGATAGTGTTCAGTACACACTCTGTGTACAGGACACCTCCAGGTAGCCATATTGCATGGCATTTTCAGAAAATTACAGAGGCTGCAGATTGAGAAAGAAAGGTAATTTTTAATAACACTCAATTACAATATGACTTGTGTCTAGAGTTGAGCGAACTTCTAGAAGTCCGGGTTCTGCTGGTTCGGCCGAACTTCGGGACAAAGTCCGGGTTTGGGTCCGGACAGAACCCGAACTTTGTCCCGGACCCCGAAATCAATGGGGACCCGAACTTTTAGGCACAAAAATGGCTGTAAAATAGTCCTGGAAAGTCCTAGAGGTCTGCAAAAGGAAGGAAATGGGGGTAAGGGTGGGACAAGTGACCTACAAAGAAATGGGGACAGGGAAATAACTTTAAATATTTTAAAAAAAATAAAAAAAAAAAAGCAAAAATGGAGGTGAATGTGGATCATCTTCAAACTGGGTCTGAAAAGTATTAATTAACGGTAGAAGCCATATAACTGTTCTAAAATCATCTTCAAACTGTGTCAAAAAAGTATAAATAAGCCGGGAGATCCCATATCGCTGTTCTGCAAACATCTGGAAAATGTGTGTGTCACTTTAAATGAAACCGGGAATAAGTGAACATCTGTTCTGCAAACATCTTTGCACCAAGCACACTGATACCCCTGTCCCGATACATATAAGTGTCCCCATAAAACAGTCCCCAAAACATCTGTATGTCCCCCATCACATCTGTCACCATACACAAATCATCTGTCACAGTCCCCAAAACATCTGTATGTCCCCAAAACATCTGTCACAGTCCCCAAACATCTGTCACCATACACAAAACATCTGTATGTTCCCATCACATCTGTCACAGTCCCTGTCACATCTGTCACAGTCTCCGTCACATCTGTCTGTCCGCCAACACCAAATAAACTCTGATTTGGGTTATTTTTACCAAAGAAATATAGCAGTATCATTTTTGGTCAAAATTTATGAAGAGAAATTACTTATTTCCAAAATTTTATAACAGAAACGCAGAAAAAATGCATTGTTTTTGAAAATTTTCAGTCTTTTTTAAATTTATAGCGCAAAAAATAAAAACCCCAGGGGTGATTAAATACCACCAAAAGAAAGCTCTATTTGTGTGAAAAAAATGATAAAAATTTCATATGGGTACAACGTCGCACGACCGCGCAATTGTCATTCAAACTGCAACAGCGCTGAAAGCTGAAAATTGGTCCGGGAAGGAAGGGGGTTTAAGTGCCCAGTATTGAAGTGGTTAAAGTTTGTGTGTCACTTTAAATGAAACCGGGAATAAGTGAACATCTGTTCTGCAAACATCTTTAAAGTATGTGTGTCAGTTTAAATGAAACCGGGAATGAGTGAACATCTGTTCTGCAAACATCTTTAAAGTCTGTGTGTCACTTTAAATGAAACCGGGAATAAGTGAAAATCTGTTCTGCACACCTCTGTAAACTGTGTGTGTCACTTTAAATGAAACCGGGAATAAGTGAACATCTGTTCTGCACACCTCTGTAAACTGTGTGTGTCACTTTAAATGAAACCGGGAATAAGTGAACATCTGTTCTGCACACATCTGTAAACTGTTTAGAACACTTTACCTAAAACCGGTAGGAACCATACACCTGTTCTGTGAACATCTGGAATCTGTGTGTGAAACTACAGCATAGAGAAGAACAGGCATATGGTTTCGCTCTTCACACACAGTTTGCAGATGTTTGAAGAACAGTGATATGATATCACTGTTCTTCAAACATCTGCAAACTGTGTGTGAAGAGCGAAACCATATGCCTGTTCTTCTCTATGCTGTGCCAAAATTTTTAAAAAAATTTACGTGGGTCCCCCCTAAAATCCAAACAAGATGCCCCCCGCCGCCGTCATACCTGCGTGACGTTGGGTGGGGCTGCCTTGGCTGATTGGGTCCATATGAGCGAGCTCTCTCGCTTACGGGCATTATGGCTGACAGTCTGCACATGGAAGCATGCACCCTTGGAGGCTAACCATTTTTATGGGACCTATTCACATGGTAATTTATCAGATCCTTCATCCTCACACTCTAGCACTTGCTACACATTACTCCTCTGTCGGTGCAATTTTGGTCTAGATTTCCACTGAGTCTCTTTGCCATTGGTCTCTTTGGGCTTCTTTGTCTTCACACTGTGCTGACTTCACCTCTGTTCAGCCTTTGGTGTATCTGCCTTTCTAGCACAATGTCTGTTCTAACCACCATTTCCACCACAGCACTACTATTTATTATCTAGTTACCCTATCATGTGCATTCTGTCCCTAGGTGCCTGCATTTGGGGGTCCTGCTTTTTGGTCCCCTTTTGGCTCTGCCAGCCTTGCCCTCATCTCCCGTGCCGGACATATCTGCGACCTGGCGCCGGTTGTCACACATCACGTGACATCCTTTAGGGTAAGATGTCCTTTTTGCCCTTTTACTAACACCTATACTTTTTTTTTGGCCATTTATTGTATTTATTTTGGTTACTTTTTAGAACATTATCGCATCTACCCCTGATGAGTGGGTGACACCCCACGAAACGCGTTGGCTTTACGCTGATGCCATCAATTTTATGAGACATTCATGGTTTTATGGCCTTTATGGTTTTCTATTATCTTGATTACCAACCATGTTGACTTCACGCCACGTAGGAGGTTCCACATTTTCTGTCAGGCGGAATGCTCTGTGGCCTTTATGCATGTACACCAATATAAAATTATATTTTTCATTGTACTATCCAAGCTCTGTGCTTATGTATACTGTGCAATGTTTACAATGGTACTTACCATGTCTCTCATATCTGGGAAGACTAATAAATATGCTTTATACTTGATATGTCGTTGGTGTCTATTTTTATCCTCATTCAAAGTCCCAAACTCCTTTCCCTCTATTAAAATCCAAACAAGACCATTATCCGAGCATGCAGCCTGGCCAGCCAGGATGGGGGGGGGGGCGAGCGAGTGCTCCCCTACCCCTACTGAACCGTACCAGGCTACATGCCCTCAACTTGGGGAGTATGGGTGCTTTGGAGCAGGAGGGCTCTTCGCCCCCCCACCCCAAAGCACCTTGTCCCCATATTGAGGACAAGAGCCTCTTTCCCACAACCCTGGACTGTGGTTGTGGGGGTGTGTTGGGGGGGCTTCTCAGAATCTGGAAGCCCCCTTTAATAATCTGGGGCCCCCAGATCTTGACCCCACCCCTATGTGAATTAGTATCGGGTACATCATACCCCTACTAATTCACCAAAAAGTGTCAAAAAAAGGAAAAAAAACACAGGAGACAATTAGAGACAAGTCCTTTATTAAAAAATAAAAAATAAAAATAAGTGTCCCCCCGTCGTAATCCATTGTCAATCACAGCGAGCGACGGACCCCAAAAAAACAAAAAAAAATGCAACAGCTCCTCCTCCTTCGGAGGGCTCCCACCGACTGAGCTCTGTTTGTTGTGGCACTTTATTTATATGGCAGGGCGGGGCCACTCTGCGACGTACGTGCATGGCCCGTCCTCTCTGATGTCACATGATGTCAGAAGGGGCGGGGTCCCTCGCTTACATCGCTGGGTGGCCCGTCTGACCATATAAATGAACTGTCATAACAAACAGTGGGCAGGCAGCAGGAGTCCTCCCATGGAGGAGGAGTTGTGCATGCCGTCTGCGCGCAGTGCATTATGGGGCGCTCCGCGGCAGCGAAGTGGCTGCGAACGCCCCATAATGTTCTAAATTTGACGAACAGGCAAACGCCCGATGTTCGAGTCGAACCGCAGGCCCATCCCTACGGATTGCTCTTGTATTTATTATTAATTGAAGCATAGTAAATTGTATTTGCAAAGCTTTCGCATACCTTCCGACTTTTTAAGATGAGAACGAAGGACATCTATTAGCAAAAGTATGTAGGCATAGGACACCCCCCTGCCACACCCTCTTAAAGGAGCATTATACAAAAAAAGATTAGTTCAACACACAAGTGCTTTTTTTGCCACTACTATTCCTTTATACAGGCTTTTGAAATTTACAAATGCAGCAATTTGGAAATTGGATGAAAGGTTTAGCACTGGGAAATACTTTTTGAAATATAAGTAGTGCATTTTATATACAACTGTATAGATCAGATCAAAATGAGGGACAAATGAGGAGGAAAGAGGAACTGAGGGATTTGTTCTAAATCAGGGATAGTCCCTTGAAATCAGGGACAGTTGGAAGCTATGCTTTCAGTTTGTGCATAAACAGGAAGGTTCTGCACAGAGTGCTTCCTGTTCATTCAGTGTAGCTGCGTCCGTACTGAACAGAGTGTTTCCTGCTCATGCATTCAGTGCTGCTGCAGACAAAGAGATTGAGGAATCTGTGTCCTCACTCTCTTTCTCTATCTCAAAAGTGAAACATCAGCGGTCTATTTGGACCCCTGACATTTCACCAAAGCTTTACAACCAGACTGTTAAAAAAATAAATGTAAAAAATAATATAAAAAAAAAAGTAAGGGTTCATTCATACAGGCACTATGGCACATACAACATGAATGAACTGTTTGTTTATGAATCTGTATCTGCTCGGAGCTGCATGTAGGCAGCCTATGTTATTCTATGGGGATAATTTAACAAGAATGCAGGTATGGGCTGCACACACACACCCGCATGTCTGTAAAGCTATAACCTGCCGCTGTGATTGTACAGCTGTTCTACCCCCGTAAAGTAACATAGGTGCACTGCAAGTTCATTAATAATACATTAATTCAAGCTGTACAGCCCAAAGATTTCATTTGCACACAGATCCTATTTTGCTTTCAGGAGTCATAGGGGTCTGCATACAGCTGCAGGCAGACGCCTGTACAAATCAATACTAGGCTTGTAACCTCACATCCTGTACACATACTGGGTCACTCATACTGTACATCCCTATGCACATGTAACCATTTGGATGTATGGTTACATGCTTACAACCACGGCATTTGTTAGCTTGTAGCTTGTGACTTGTACAGTTACAGGCTGTTGTCCATGGCTGTGCACAAAAACGTATGACTCCCAGACAGGAATGCATTCCTTCACTCTGGGCAACCCCCCCCCCCCCCACACACACACACACAGCATACATATATGTGCTACAAACATAGCGGGAACACAATTTGTGTCAGCACACTAAGGGCTCATTCACATCAGTGGGCACATGTTATTATGGGCATTACCCACCTTCACTGGTATCTGTTGTGCACTAACCCTGAAATGCATTGTTGCAATGCAATGCAAAGCTGAATTTTGTTTCTTTTTAAATTATTTTTATTACATTCATTCAACTCGTTGTAGAGAAGAACATTGTAGCACATTGTAATGCATGGTGTTTCTATAAAAGGTATGCCTGCATCATTTTATCACAGTGCACACCAGTGTGGCACTGAAATTAGATGTTTGCACAATATGTAGAAAGTCAACCTCCACTTTGCTTATTTACAGTTTTGCTAATGTTTGATTTTCAGTGTTATACAAAAAAAGAGCAATTTAAAATGTACAAATGTATGCTATTTATTAACTCAATACAGTTTTAGCTTATATATTTAGTAGAAATGTATTAGGACATTTGTAATTTATGCTGTGTTTGTGAGCCCTAATAATGTTTTTTTTTTTCATTGAAAATATTGTTTTAATAAACATTCGTAAAACTATCCCAAAACCTACAAAATCAGTAGCATTATCTTTTTTTCTACTGGTCCTATGCTTTCAGAAAATGTATGGTTTGGGGGGGGGGTCTTTTAGAAAACTCTGTAAATTGTAAGTGACACATGAAAAATGGTCTAAGTAAAAGTAGAGTGCACTCAACCTTGCTTCTAGGCTCACTCTCCTTCTCCTGGCTCAGTCTACTTCCTCTCCCTATGTCATGATTAGTGTTGAGCGAACCCGGACTGTAACGTTCGGGTCCGTACCGAACTTTCGGGTGTCCGTGGCACGGACCCGGACCTGGACATTTCAAAAATCGTTCGGGTTCGGTCCGGGGTTCTGCTATTTTACTCCACGTGTTGAGAAGCTGCAG
>BLSH010186685.1:208207-220809 GCA_018402905.1 Glandirana rugosa
TACAAGGATTTTAATCCTCTGTAACACAAATTTTAGAATAAGAACAATCCTGTTTATGGAGTCCCTTCAAATGAAAAATGTCTGCCCCTCCATCGATTGCTTACCTAAATTTCGTTCTGAGGCCATCGGCACTGTTTGCATCCCCCTCCCAGCTCTTTCATCCGACACTTACTCATGCGCAATTCAGCCCCATATAGTATACTTCTATAGGACTGGTAGACTAGCTCTTTTCTGTCAATCAGCCTAATAGACCTACTTAGGGGTTTGGACAAAAAAAAGGTAGGGACATTTTGTGGGAAGGTTTCCTTACCCTTTAAATGACAGCAGAACCTAGGTGAGGTACTTCTCGGATAAACCATACCAATTTTAGGAACATTTAGTGTCCTACCATAGTTAGGCCAAATTTAGTTCTTTGCTCTACTGTACTCAGTGAGTAGTGATGTTTTTCTAAGTTTGGTTAGGTTTCCCTGGGCTTGATCTCTAATTACTCCTGCCTGCCTCTGTAAGAAACTTCCAGAGAATAGAGTAGGGTCAGCTACTGAAGTTATGGATATTTATCTGCTCTCAGCCAATCTCTGGAAGAGGCAAATGAGAAGACAAATGTTTGGGAGGCTCAGAGCGTTCTTGTCTTGGGGCTACTGCCCCTGGGATGCAACCTGTGTACTGAAGTGATGATGTTAGGCCTAGGCAGCTGCTTGGCTGAGGGCCCGAAGGAATCTGGATTGAAATATATCTGCTGGAGGGCATCACCTGTGGAAGCTGACCTAAAGATGGATCCTTATATCTCAGAAGAATGTTGCATAGAATCTGATGGACGACAGCTGTCCTTGGACATTGTGAATAGGACCCTTGCTAAAGACTTTAGGTGTGCATGTGCTTGCCAGAAGTTGCTGTAAGGATTGTGACTTCTCATAAAGAGTCTCAGATTAACTGGCTATCCCCTTACCCTCAACAAAGGATAATGTTATAGTATTTGTGATTAAGAGAAATGCCATGCAGCCATAACTGAAGTGCATGCTTGTAGAGTGGAAGTGGACACAGGCTGCGGGAGATTAACAGCACTGAGATGCAACAAATGTACAGCAAAGACTAAATGGCTTTTGTTTTTTATACACAGAACTTCGGTCAACTAAATGTCATTCAGTTGAAAGTTTCATCTACTTTAAAGCCAAAGTGTAGGCTTTCCTCTGCTGCCCAGTCCCCCCACTGGAAGAAAACCCCCCTCCATTACTTTTTCCAGATGCCTTCAGGCCTGTCAGGTCATGTGTGAGCTTCACCTCTGTGGTGAAGGGGTCCTTAACAATGCAGAGAGCTTTGCTGGTGTCAGATCCTTTCTCTTTTTGCCCCTTTTTCCAGTGCTAGGTTGTTCTCAATGATGCAGTGAGCAGTGTTGACATTAGCATCACTCTCTGCATCACTGTACATGAATACAGTGCCCTGTGGTGAAGCTCCCTCAAAGTGTGCATCCATAACACCCTGTACACACAAGGGCTGTATCTGTTAATGGAGCGGCTTTTATCTGAGAGGATGGTTAACAGAAGTCAATTGGCTGAATTTTGATCCATCTGTGGCCACCTTAAGGTTTCAAGTAGTCTTGCTAGATTATGATTTTTAATGTGGTGAAAAACACATAATTCGTTTGGTTTTCAAATCATTAAAAAAATGAAATAACAAAACACCCTAATATAGGAGAATAAATATACTTGTGAATTTATTCATATGCCATTTTTGGTTCTGAGTATTTTTTTCCCAAAAGGTAAAGGTACATTACAAAGAAAGCAATGTCTAATCAAGTGACAGTTCAGATTTATATGTTGGTGAAACTTAGAATTACCTTGGGGATTCCAGAACCAAAGGAAGCCCCATCCCTCTGATAACCTCCCGCTAGTTCCACTGGATTAATTTACTCCAGAATCCCCCTGCTACATACACAACTTTATTCTCAAGCATGTTACAGGGATTCCAATGAATGTAAAAGTGGAAAATGTTACTGACACCAGACAGCAACATATTTTGTGTGCCATTTCTCATTGTCAAACTGAAATTTCTCAACAGCCAATTTCCTGGATCCTCCAAGTTTGATGAGCATAAAAGATTAAATCTCTGCTTTTTTGACAGGGATGCGGTGATCTGAGAACCTTAGCTATAGGATTATTGGGTCAGCGACATGGTAGAGGCAAAGCACAGATGAAAATCTGAATGAAAGCTACAGGAAATCACAACAGATATGATGAAGGATCTAATGTAATATGAATGGAGAGTAGGTTTAAAAGGAAAGAGGTTACTGGGACGTAAGGTGAAAGGTCAGCTGTAAATCTGATTTCCATTGTAGTTCTTCAATAGAATGATTGAAACATAATGGATACTATTCCCTTAAAGGTTAATGGACAGTGACCTGTCTGTGTATATTTGTGTGTGTGATTGTTTGCCTATTTTCCCTGTCTCATTGTATTTTATCTTTTACCTCTCCAATTTATTTTAATTCTGTTTTTCGCCTTTGATTTGTTTCTTTTATCAGCTTTTTATTTATTTCTTGGCCTCCCCTTTTTCACTTGTTTTCCTGTCTCAAAGCAAATTTTAAGAAGCCAATTAATTTGGCCACTTTTGCCTTGTTGTCTTTATTTGCGACTCTCTAAAAACACATGATGTAGAGCCCAGCCAAGAGTCAGTATAAATAAACTATTTATTTATTACTCTGCTTAAATCCCGCACATAGTTTCCGCTTACACAATAAGCCTTAATTAGAGCAGGCATTCATATATCTGTATTAGGCAGAAACATATTTCCTACTGAATTGTGAATGGTAAATAGAATCAAAAAGATATTATAGTATATTTGTCAGGCAATTCATAGTTACCATGCAATTAAAAATGCATCAGTGAAAATTATATGTGAAAATGATTAGTGGAGCAAGATAGCTGAGATTACGTGCAAATCATGAACTGCACACTGCTACACCCTTCCCGGCAAACTATGCAATGAAAAACTGGAATATTTAGTTCACATATATTGCAATACATTAACGACTTCCATACCGGGCCTGTTTTTTGTGTTCTGTGTTACGACTTAAAAACAGGTATTTTTGCTATAAAATTACTTAGAACCCCCAAACATTATATATATATTTTTTTCTAACACCCTAGAGAATAACATGGCGGTCATTGCAAAACTTTATGTCACACCGTATTTGCGCAGCGGTGTTCCAAGCGTGCATTTTTTTGAATAAATTCAGTTTTTTTAGTTAAAAATTAAGAAAACAGTAAATTTAGGTACATTTTTTCCATATTGTGAAAGATAATGTTACGCCGAGTAAAATGATACCCAACATGTCATGCTTCAAAATTGCGTCCGCTCGCGGAATGTCGACAAACTTTGGAACTTAAAAATCTCTATTGGCGACGTTTAAAAAATTCTACAGGTTAGCAGTTTTGCGTTACAGAGGAGGTCTAGTGCTAGAATTATTGCTCTCGCTCTAACGATCACGCCGATACCTCACATGTGTGGTTTGAACACCGTTTTCATATGTGGGCGGGACTTACGTATGCATTCGCTTCTGCGCGGGAGCTCGGCGGGACAGAGCACTTTAATTTTTTTTTGACATGAATACAGTGCCCTGTGGTGAAGCCCCCTCAAAGTGTGCATCCATAACACCCTGTACACGCAAGGGCTGTATCTGTTAATGGAGCAGCTTTTATCTGAGAGGATGGTTAACAGAAGTCAATTGGCTGAATTTTGATCCATCTGTGGCCACCTTAAGGTTTCAAGTAGTCTTGCTAGATTATGATTTTTAATGTGGTGAAAAACACATAATTCGTTTGGTTTTCAAATCATTAAAACAATTAAATAACAAAACACCCTAATATAGGAGAATAAATATACTTGTGAATTTATTCATATGCCATTTTTGGTTCTGAGTATTTTTTCCCAAAAGGTAAAGGTACATTACAAAGAAAGCAATGTCTAATCAAGTGACAGTTCAGATTTATATGTTGGTGAAACTTAGAATTACCTTGGGGATTCCAGAACCAAAGGAAGCCCCATCCCTCTGATAACCTCCCGCTAGTTCCACTGGATTAATTTACTCCAGAATTGCGTCCGCTCGCGGAATGGCGACAAAATTTGGAACTTAAAAATCTCTATTGGCGACGTTTAAAAAATTCTACAGGTTAGCAGTTTTGCGTTACAGAGGTCTAGAGCTAGAATTATTGCTCTCGCTCTAACGATCGCGGCGATACCTCACATGTGTGGTTTGAACACCGTTTTCATATGTGGGCGGGACTTACGTTTGCATTCGCTTCTGCGGGGGAGCTCGGCGGGACAGAGCACTTTAATTTTTTTTTTTTTAATTATTTATTTCCCTTTTTACTTTTTATTTTTACACTGTTCTTTAAAAAAAAAAAATAATCACTTTTATTCCTATTACAAGAAATGTAAACATTCCTTCTAATAGAAAAAAGCATGACAGACAAAACATCCTCAGATCTCATATCTACAATAAAAAAATTAAAAAAATAGAAAAAAATGACAGGCCAAAAAAATAAACAGTCCCTTTAAGACCGTTGGGCGGAACTGACTTCTGACGTCATTTCCGCTCGGCCGTACTATGGAGCCGAGTGAGCGGCTTCAGCCGCTCAGTCGGATCCTGGACACTGGGGGGAAAGGATCGGATCATCTCCGCCGCTGCCGGCGGGTCAGGTAAGCGGCGGAGATGAGCAGAAAGCGACGGGAGGGGGGGACCTCTCCCGCCACTGATAAAAGTGATATTGTGGTGAATCCACCACTAAGACCACTTTTATCAGATGCAGAATCGTCTGAAGATAAAAACGGTATCTCAATGGTGCCTGCAGCTGCAGGCACCATTCAGATATCACTTCTCAAAGGCAGGACGTCATAGTAAGTCCACCCTTATAGAAGTGGTTAAGCTGATCAACTGCATCCAAGTAATTCCTCTTCTGGCCACTCCTACACTACCTTGCTACTGCAAATGCTAAGGTGGACACCATGCTATCATGGGGCATAAAGACCCAAGGTGGGGCAGAGCAACCAGGTTCAGATCTGGTCACTGACCTGCATTACAACAGAAAAAAGATATACCTGTGCTCAAATCCCAATAGCTTGTACATGTATCTGAACTATCCGGTGCTAAAGGTGTGTGACCACATAGTAACACTACAAATTCTGGATGGACCCTCTGCGCACTGCTACACCATTTCATAGGTATAGCGCAAGTATACCTTTTTTCTGTTGTAACGCAGATCAGTGACTAGATCTGAACCTGGTCGTTCTCCCCCACCTTGGGTTTTTTTGCCCCATGTTGGCATGGTGTCCACCTTAGCATTTGCAGTGGCAAGGAAGTGTAGGACTGGCCAGAATAGGGATTACTTTGACATTAGTTCATTGAAGCTGCCTATTACATTAAGGGCACACTGATGCCATCTGACTTCAAGAGCACAAGTCAAAGGAGCACATGTCAAAATCAATTGTTCCCTATGAGAGCTGTCTTAACTGGTCCGACTTGTGTCGGTCTAACTTGGAAAAAGGTTCCTGCACTACTTTGGTCCGACTTAGGTGTGATTTCAGCTCATTGTTTTAAATGGAAAATTGCATCCAAGTCGGATCATCATCTTAATTGATCCAACTTGTGGCGTGTGACTTGTGCCCTGAGATCAAGTGTATGCAATGTTAGCCATGTAAAATCCCCTAAAAATGGCTTGGGCCCCCCCAAATCCATATCAGGCCTCTTGAGTTTGGTATGGATCTTGAGGTGGAACCCCACTCCAAAATGTAAAAAAAAACGACGTGGGCCCCCCAAAATCCATACCAGACCCTTATCCAAGCATGCAGTCTGGCAGTGCCCCCCGAATCATACCAGGCCACATGCCCTCAACATGGGTGGGTGGGTGCTTTGGGGTGGGGGGGCTATGCCCCCCACTCCAAAGTACCTTGTCCCCATGTTTATGGGGATGAGGGCCTCTTCCATACAACCATGGCCGATGGTTGTGGGGGGTCTACGGGCACGGACTTATTGGAATCTGGAAGCCCCTTTTAAGAAAGGAGCCCCTGGATCCTGCCCCCCTATGTGAATGAGTATGGGGTACATTGTACCCCTTCCCATTCACCAAAAAAAAGGAGTATACTATTACAAAAACAAGAGTTTTTGACAAGTAGATGCATAGTAGAATAATTGCGGCAAATTGATGGCTTTATTGTCACATCATAGCAGTAAAACATCCATAACTGACGCGTTTCGGCCTTAGGCCTGCATCAAAGCACATTTTTGACCAGTCCTTTATTAAAAATGAGGAATGTTCCCTGTTGTAGCTCCAACGTCAGTCTCGATGTCTTCTTTTTCGGCTTCCTCTGCCAATGTCTTTTTTCTCCGCTTCCTCCACCGATGTCTTCTTCCTCCGCCGACTCACTGAAAAAAAAAAAAAACGCTCCTCCTCCAATGCTGGCTCCTGCCATTCTGTCAGTTCCAGTGTCATCTCCGGTGTCTGAAAGCTCTTACATAGCTATGGGACGTGGCCATGCGGTGATGTCACCCTGAGACTCACCCCCTTGTGACATCATGGACCTGGGTATGGTAGGTCCATCGTGTCACAAGGGGGTGGGGTCTCTTGGTGATGTCACCACATGGCAACCACACCCCATTTTTTTTCATAAATTTGGCATGAGGTTTTATCCATACTAGAGCCAAAGGAATTGGTTTGATTTGTCAAAGGACAAGTCGCAATCATCTCAAAGTTGGATCAAAATCGTATCCCATTCATTGAAGTCGCATGGAAGTCGGACCTGAAGTCGCAGGGCAAAGTCGGATCGGAAGTTGTGAAGTTGTGAGACTTCCATGTCGGATCAGTGTGAACATAGCCTAAAGGAGTAAAGGGAGCTTTGATAGGGAGTGTGGCAAGGCTATATAAGTAGAAGAAAATCCAATAAATCCTTCTGCCAGGAGAACCAAAAAAGCAATAGGAAGCCATGACATGACCGTTTTATGTAATATTTAGTCCATAGTGACTAAAGGATAGACTTGTCATTTGATAGTTGCTTGATAGAAGTGAGACCCACTTGCTTTGTTCCCTGTTTTAGCTGAATTGTGAACAATACCTAAAAGTTTAGATATGCAAATAACTTCAGCCTATACCAGTTGATCAATTTAATATGCAGTTGTAATGTATGATTACCCCTGCTAATGCATGTTTCAATCATGCTCACTTTGAATTGCTCAGGTTTGTGACTAGTTCTGTGTTCTCTGTGATTATGATTCCAATGAGCCTCATATACACAATAGTTCTGAGATTTCAATGAGATTTCAAATGTAAAGACTATATGGGGAATGATGACCAAAGTGGCCTGGGTTAGTTACGCAGGAGAAACTGCAAACCCAGCCTGACATTCAAAAACATAGCCCTAAACCCTATTAAAGTTTATGGGAGCCAAATCTGGTGATTTTTCTGCCTTTTTTCAAAGCCATATTGCAAAGGTTTAGTAAACAAATTACATGTGTAGCTTGGCACTGTCATGGGAGACATGTACAAGTACAAAATACAAAAACAAATTAAAATACAGATCAGTGGATAGCTAGTCCTTTATTAAGGCTTAGAGTGCGACATTAAAAGTACACAGTTCATTTAACCACTTGAATACTGAGCACTTTTACCTCCTTCCTCCCCAGGCATTTTCAGCTTTCAGCACTGTCACACTTTGAATGACAATTGCATAGTCATGCAACACTGTACCCACAGGGCATTTTTATCATTTTTTTCACACAAATATAGCTTTCTTTTGGTGGTATTTAATCACCACCTGTTTTTTCATTTTTTGCTAAATCAAAAATTTTGAACAAAACAAACATGTTTTTATTTGTTTCTGTTATAAAATTTTGCAAATAAATAATCTTTCTTCATATATTTAGGTTAAAATATATTCTGCTACATTTCCTTGATCAAAATAACCCAAATCAGTGTTTATTATTTAGTCTGCATGATAGTTATAGAGTCCACAAACTATAGTACATACAGTATATCTGAATATTGATTAATCCTGATGTGTATGTGCTGACAGCTTTTGCTGTGCTGACAATCTCATTTATTGAGGCCCGAAAATGCCAGAACAGTACAAATACCTCCAAATGACCCCCTTTTTGGAAAGTAGACAGTCCAAGGTATTTAGTAACAGGCATGGTTGTCATTTTTGTCACAATTTTTTGGACAATGAAGAAATTAAAAAAAAAAACATTTTTCACAATTTTTTTTTTTTTACATACTCTCACCAGTGCAGTACAGCGTTGTCATATAACTGGTGTGGTGGTGATCAGGGACACCGACTGGTGACAGTATGTAAAAAAAAAAAAACATTTAATAAATCTATATTTTTTTGTTTATTATTCATTTTTTTTCTTTTTTAAATTTTTTTTTAACACACTGTGACCACAGCATTATAACACTGTACTACTCTCGGGAAGTGATCATTTTTTACACATTATGATTGCTTATACCAGTGAATTTCATTGGTATAAGCTACCTTTTTTACTGAATGAAACTGATTCATTCAGTGTCTTTTGTTGTGATTAGCTGTGATTGGCCCTGTCTGTACCATTTGATCATTGTGATCAATCATAGCTAGCAACACAATTGTATACAATGAATGGCATGAAAGGAAGCAATTGTCACGTGACCTGCTGTGATTAGTCACAGCAATCACATGTTACTGGTAGCAGGCCGGTATAGTGATGAGTCATCGGCTATGTCCAGTGGACACAGCTGGTGACAGAACACATCAGAGGCCACGCAAGAGAGAGCTCTGGAAGGACGTCACAGGACGTCTACTCAGAACGACAAAGGTCCTGCCTGGTTGTCATTTTGCTATAGGCCGAGTTGGAACTCATTCAATACCATGCTTGGCGAATGCCTTAAACCTGCACTCAAAGTAACGAATAGTGCAAAAAGTGACATCTAGAAAGAAAAATAAGCTATTTCTGCAAAATGACAGTTCCTATTCTGTTGGCCTTTGTTTGCAAACAAAGCAGCAGGGGCCATATATGGTCAATGACATTAGCCAGCACCATCATCATTCATTTGCTGACATTCAGCAATTGGACGGGTTGCTGCCATTGGCAGTGAAAATCTAACAGGAGAGAATCTTCGATGTTGTAGTAATGATTGTGTCTGTTGATCATCGGGCATAATTAGTCATGATTGATGATAGATCTACAGACATGACTGGCAATCAATTTACACCATGAGACATGTTTTTTTTTTCTGTGTCTGTGTGTTTATTTACATTGTACAATTTAGCCTAAAATTGTACAAATATACATTAAATAAAAACTAATGCAGCGTCCACATCTATATACTGGTGAGTTACAATATATTACAATTTTGTGTTTTAGTGTAATGCCACTTTAAAACTAAAGGTTAGTCAAAAAATAATTTTGCTCCTGTAGCAGCAGTTACATCACTTACCTGGAGTGAAGTATGTCTCGCATCTGTCAGGTAGGTAGATCCTGTAGGTGACATGATCCAGGAATGGGGGAGAGCCTGATGAATGACAGGAATCTCTCCACCATTCACAGATAATGTTACATGCAGTACATGGGTTTTCTCAATGCAAGAAGGCTGTTTTTTATGCTATGGACTTTCTGAACAAAGCCCCCACCTGCACTGAAACTATGTTTGTTTCCTTCCTTGCTGAATAAATATGCAGGACTATCCTGCTTGAACTATTCCTGGGTGTCCTTGTCTCATGCATTGTTTACTGCTGCTAATACCAGTTAAGCTTGTCCCCTTTACAACCTGGTGGAGGATGCGGGCAAGGCATTAAAGAGAATGATACCTAGTGATGAATAAAATTTAGGAGCTTGTAAAACCACTTTTATTGGCAAACATTAACCAAAGCAGACTAAACAATTATTGCAAGAATCAAACCACTTAAACAATAGGGATGAGCTTGTTGTTCAGGTCGAACGTGAGTTCGACCCGAACATCGGGTGTTCGATCGTTGGGGTTTCCCTGAACATTATGGGGCTTTCACGGCAACTTTGCACGCCCCATAATGCTTTCAAATGGCGGCGGAATGCCGCCGGCTGATTGGCCAAAGCATACACATCACCTGTATGCTTTGGCCAATCAGCAGGCTGCCTGCTGTGAGAGCTTTGGTTGGCTAAAGGCAGGGTGCCTTTAGCCAATGGGGGAGAGAACAAAAGGCGCCTGGCCTGGTGCATTATCCATGGTACACCTAATTTATTAGGTACAGAAGTGGGAGTTATACTCACATTTGACGAATAAATTAAAATCACATCAAGTTCTAAAAGTCCCTTGTAGTAGTCCTTAAAAAGTTGCCCGCATCCCCTGGGGACTGACGGGTGAGGTGATAGGTGGTGGCGGCAGGCCCTCTTCTTCAGAGCCTTGGAAGTCTTTTCCTGGGATGTGCCAAGATGACAGTGAGATCATGGGAAAAATGTCCTCCCTCACTTGTTGGATGTGTCCATGTATCATCTGAGCGTACTAGATCAGAGAACACCATATATGTAGACATATGTAATTGTTGGTATCCACGTGCTGTGTACATGCACAAGCGGTGAGGCGTGCACCCATGTGGATATACTCATGGTGTACTATAACGTGCACTAGGGCTGTAGAGTGATAAAAAATGAAATGGCAATAAATTCACATGTATAACATTGCATAAGATAAATATGTAAGACAATACTTTCAAAACCATAAAGAGACATGAAACTGTGGACATATGTGGATGTAGGAATGGACATGCAACTGGGCTAGAAGATTAAAAATGAACCAGATCAAGGTATCTGTGCCTCAAATTCATGCATATAGTTGTATGAGGCATGGGAGTTGATCAATTAGGCCCAGTACAAGTGAATACTTAACCACATACAGGTGTGTATGTGAAGAGAAAGACGATGAAGGGGTGACGGTACATGGGGATAAGTTAAAAATATATTGGTAAATATATGTACACAGGAAAAAGCCCATATGTAGACATATCAATATGAATGGGAATGGGAACTGCATAGAAACAGTATGGGTGCATAGCCATGTATACATCACACATACAGTTGCAAGACAAAGTATGTGAACCCTTTGGAATGATATGTATTTCTGTACAAATTGGTCATAAAATGTGATCTAAGTCACAACAATAGACAGTCACAGTCTGCTTAAACTAATAACACACAAAGAATTAAATGTTACCATGTTTTTATTGAACACACCATGTAAACATTCACAGTGCAGGTGGAAAAAGGATGTGCACCCTTGGATTTAATAACTGGTTGAACCTCCTTTGGCAGCAATAACTTCAACCAAACATTTCCTGTAGTTGCAGATCAGACGTGCACAACGGTCAGGAGTAATTATTGACCATTCCTCTTTACAGAACTGTTTCAGTTCAGCAATATTCTTGGGATGTCTGCTGTGAATCGCTTTGTTGAGGTCATGCCACAGCATCTCAATTGGGTTGAGGTCAGGGCTCTGACTGGGCCACTCCAGAAGGCGTATTTTATTCTGTTTAAGCCATTCTGTTGTTGATTTACTTCTATGCTTTGGGTCATTGTCCTGTTACAACATCCATCTTCTGTTGAGCTTCAGCTGCTGGACAGATGGCCTTAAGTTCTCCTGCAAAATGTCTTGATAAACTTGGGAATTAATCTTTCCTTCGATGATAGCAATCCGTCCAGGCCCTGACACAGCAAAGCAGCCCCAAACCATGATGCTCCCACCACCATACTTCAGAGTTGGGATGAGGTTTTGATGTTGGTGTGCTGTGCCTCTTTTTCTCCACACATAGTGTTGTGTGTTTCTTCCAAACAACTCAACTTTGGTTTCATCCGTCCACAGAATATTTTGCCAATACTGCTGTGGAACATCCAGGTGCTCTTGTGCAAACTGTAAATGTGCAGCAATGTTTTTTTCGGACAGCAGTGGCTTCCTCTGTGGTATCCTCCCATAAAATCTATTCTTGTTTTACGTATCATAGATTCACTAACAGGGATGTTAGCATATGCCAGAGACTTTTGTAAGTCTTTAGCTGACACTCTAGGATTCTTCTTCACCTCATTGAGCAGTCTGCGCTGTGCTCTTGCAGTCATCTTTACAGGACGTAAAGAGTATAAAGTGCAGCGCTGAAAGTTCAAACTTATGCAAATTTAGTCCATAAATTCACTCTTAAAATTCCGGATGGAAAAGAAGATCAAATCAGCCCGTCACCAACACCAAACACACTGTCTCTTACCAGAACCACAGGACCCTTATTACAGGGGTCAGAAACGCCCTCTGGCAAGAGAAATCCAAATTGGCATGTAACATCAAGTTGGTATGTGTCATCCGACTAGAGCTTCGATTTCCAGCGTCATCTCATCGTCATCATATGGAATGATAACAAAGGGGAAGACTCATGGTGCAATATCTCAATACGGGTTTATTAGCACAAACGGTTAAAAACACTTACATTAAAAAGATGTAGAACGAACGTATCTGCTCACCGAGAGCCTGGAAAACCCCCGCTGTCAAGATGGCTACCGCGTCCTTAGCATCACTCCCGCGTGTCGTCCTAGGCTCCTCCCAACAGGTTTCGTCATAGATTGA
>BLSH010186685.1:240885-255846 GCA_018402905.1 Glandirana rugosa
ATGTCTAATCTGTAAGAATATTATACAGTTGTTTTCTATCTAAAATAAAGGTAGTAAGTGTTTTATTGTCTTTTGTTTTGTACCACAGACGTTTTCAAACCCGTGGGACGTCTAAATTATAGAACATTACGGGGGAAACCGTTCATAGTGTCGAACATTTGTGAAAAACATCGGTCGGTTCTCAGAAAGTTAAAGACAAACTCCATAGAAACGGGTAAGAAGGAATGTTTTCAGAAGGTCAAGAAACTTTGAAGACCCGACAGACAGTGCGTGACGAGAAAATTCCAGATAGGTATCTAAAAGTTAATACAACTCCAGTCCTCTAACACTTCCGGTACCGTTTTGGAGGCGTAAACTGAAGGTTTTGCCATGGCCTTCACAATCTCCTGACCTCAACATAATTGAAAATCTATGGATAGACCTTAAAAGAGCAGTGCGTGACAGACAGCCCAGAAGTTTCAAAGAACTGGAAGACTTTTGTAAGGAAGAATGGGCAAAGATACCTCAAACAGAAATTGAAAGACTCTTGGCTGGCTACAAAAAGTGTTTACAAGCTGTGATACTTGCCAAAGGGGGCATTACAAGATATTAAATCTGCAGGGTGCCCAAACTTTTGCAGACACCATGTTTTGTTTTCTGTTATTTTGTGAATGATGGAAATAAAATCTATCTTTTGTTGACATATTATAAGAATGTCTAATCTGTAATTTGATGCCTTTTGGAGATTTTTCCATCATTCCTTGGCTTCTTTATGCACATTAATACAATTTTTTACCTGGGGTGCCCAAACTTTCGATCCCCACTGTATGTATACCCAAGAAATATCTGAATATCTGATTGCCTGAGGGGATCAGGATGAAAATGTTCCCCTGCTGGAGCAAACTGTACCATGCTTTAATCAGTTCCAGACTGCCCACTGCATATGTACTGTGGCAGGGCGACCCAGCTGTGCAAAACCACGTATAGGTACATGGTTTTGTGCACGCAGCTCGAGGGGCGCTTGGGCATCGCCAGAGAGCCACCCTCACTGTGATTGGACCCAGTGAGAGTCAATCTGCGGGTCCAGCATCCGCGATGGCCGCTGCAAACCGCCGATCATTCTCTGCAGGGAAAGATCAGCCGTCTGCCTATGTAAACCAGGCTGATCTGACAGGGAGAAACAGAAAGATCTCATCTGTTAGCTAAGTTGAAACACAATCTCTCTCTTTCTCCAGTGTGGCACCCCCCCCCCCCCAGTTAGAAAGCACCTCCCAGGGAACACATTTAATCCCTTGATCTCCCCAGGTGATAACCCCTTCCCTGTCAGTGTCATTTATACATTGATCGGCACATTTTTTAGCACTGATCACTGTATTGGTGTCACTGGTCCCCAAAAACTGTCACTAAGTGTCAAATTTGTCCGCCACAATGTCGCAGTCCTGCTAAAAATCTCTGATTGCTGCTATTACTAGTAAAAACAATAAAATAAATAAAAAGTCCCTAAATATATATCCAATTTGTAGACGCTATAACTTTTTGTGCAAACCAATCAATGTACGCTTATTGGGATTTTTTACCAAAAATCTGTTGCAGAATACATAGTGGTCTATGAATAAATTTGATTTTTTACATTTTTTTTATATGGGAATGTTTTATAGCAGAAAGTAAAAAATATTGTTTTTTATTCAAAATTGTGGCTCCAAAAAGCGATAAAAATAAAAACCGCAGAGGTGATCAAATACCACAAAAACAAAGCTCTATTTGTAGGAAAAAAAGGACATCAATTGTATTTTGGCACAGCATCGCACGGCCGCTCAATTGTCAGTTGAAGCAATGCAGTGCCGTACCACAAAAAAATGGCCTGGTCAGGAATAGGGATGGGCTGAACGGACCCTTGTTTGGTTCGCACCAGAACTTTCGAACATCGCGAAGGTTCGGACCTGAATAATGAACCCGATTAAAGTCAATGGGACCCGAACGTCAAAAATCAAAAATGCCCATTTTGAAGGCTTATATGCAAGTAATTGGGCATACAATGGTTATAGGGGTCAGGGTCCTGCCCTGGGGGACATGTATCAATGAAAAAAAAGTTTGTAAAAAACGTCATTTTTAAATGAGCAGTGGAAGCATAAAAATTAAAAAATCCTTCCAATATAGTGCCTGGGGGGGGGGGTCCCCTTAGTCTACCTGTAAATTGGCAGATCTGTACCATGTCTTTATTTTGCTTAGCAAAAGCTGCAGAACCAGTGTGTATGATGATGCCACAATGCAGTGCACTGGGAACAAGATTAGATATTTTTTGGATAAATTCTGGTATCACTTTGACTTTGGATAGAAGTAAGGGGTGCGTAAAAATTCGGCTTTGGGTGTCGGTGGTGCCTTCACACCATAACCCTATAGAGGTGCTCTTCATGAAGGCAAGAATTGGCCTTTCTGTAAAAAAAAATGCAATAAAATGCACCTGTCAAACAAGGTCTAGTGTAGTTAGTTTGTAGGCAGGCTATAGGCAGTTGCCTACAAAGGGATTGTACCATGTTAGTAAACTAGCTAGTCTGCTCAGGTTAAGGAAGGGTTAATGCTAGTTCTGCAGTTCCCACTCTTTCTGGGTTCTGCCTCTCTCCCTGTACTATTATAAGATGGAGGAGGGCTCTGCTCACAGAGGGAGTAAAGACTAGACATGTGCGGTTCGTTTCGTTCCAAATATATATTCGAACAAATTTTTCATTATTCGGAGATTCAGAGATATCCGAATACCCAAATTACAGTATAAACAACTTCGAACTGTAAACATTTTTCTGAAATCAAAGACTGTGAGTGTTATTAGAGTACCATTTTGAAATAATGCTGTTTATGTTAAGCCAAAGATGATTTAAAGAGTCATTGTAATCATTTGATGAGAATTTTGCTTATATTTGTTCACTTTGCCGCATTCGAATTGAAAAAAAAATCTAAAATTTTTGATTCAAACGTTTTGAATAGAAAAAATCATTAGATTCGAAGAAAATTTGAAAAGACATAAAACTAATTCCGAATATGAGTTGAAAGAATCAACTGAATTTAACAAAACTAAACTAGATTTACGAATCTAAACGAAATGAAACAAAACAAATTTTTTCTCCATGCATTTGTTTAGAAGAGACGCAGATGAACCATAAAGATGTAATCTCCAGCTGCTTTACAGAGAGGGTTTTGCTCCAGCTCTAGCCATACAGGAACAGAAGCAAGAGGCTCACACAAGAAGACATAACCCTTTACAGCCAGCAGCTACCCTGGAGCTCCCTGGGGCTCTCCTGCCACATCATGGGCTTGTACCAAGTAATGGACTCTCACCTTTGCAAGGTATGCCTGGGCAGTCACACTCTAGAGTAGCTAGTTAAGGATGGATGTATTGAACCAGGGATGGTGCCAGAAGGGTGCTTGGGGGTGCTGAAGCACCCCTAAAAACTATTTAAGAACCCATATAGCATCCCCAAAATTCACATGCTAGTACTTTCATATGTTAATGTAGTGCTGCCCTCGTGAGGGTCGCAATAAATATCAATACCCCTCTGGTTACCCTGGCCCTATGAGTCCTCTGCCACCTCTGACACACTGGGTTCACTCATTGTGTTAGAGTACCTTTAAGTAATGACAAAGTAATGGAACACAACAGGTTAAATTGAATGAGTATTGTTTACTCAAAGAATATACCAAGGGAAAGACCTTGACCCCACAGGGTATGGTTAAACACAGAAAAGTGGTTTTGTTATAACTGAATAAATGTCACACATTAACACATAATATTTAATGTGGATTACTTTTGTTCAAACTCAACCAGTATGCTTATATATATATATGTGCTGCACATGAAGTGGGTCAGAGGAGAGCAGAGGAATGACTCCTGGATAGAGTTGAGGGAACCCAAACTATAAAGTTCGGGTTCGTACCGAACTTTCGGGTGTCCGTGTCCCGAATCCGAACCCGAACGTTTGAGAAAAACGTTCGGGTTCTGGGTTCTTTTATTTTATCACGCATGTTGAATAGCTGCAGGGCAGCCAATCAACAAGCGTTTCACTGGTTTTCCCTAGAAGCCATCACAGCCATGCCTACTAATGGCATGTCTGTGATTGGCCAGTGCATCATGTGACCCAGCCTCTATATGAGGCTGGAGTCTCAGTGCTGCATGTCACATGCTCTCAGGTTAGTGTAGGGAGAGGATGCTGCCGGCGCTGTGAGGGACAGATTGTGAGGGACAGATTGCTGTGATAATAACTAGGTAGAGATTACTACCACTGCTTTGAGGGACAGATTGTAGATCTATAACATATTCATCCTGCATTACAGAAAGATCTGATTACAGAACGATCTCTCATCCTGCATTACAGAACGATCTGATTACAGAACGATCTCTCATCCTGCATTACAGATCGATCTGATTACAGAACGATCTGATACTGGACTAGGTAGAGATTACTACTGCTTTGAGGGACAGATTGCAGATCTAATAACATTTCCCATTTTTCTTCCTTTTGCAGCCCACTAGCACTTTCCAGGACTTTTTTACAGTCATTTTTGTGCCGAAAAGTACGGGTCCCCATTGACTTTAATGGGGTTCGGGGTCCGGGGTAAAGTTCGGATAACGTTCGGTACCGAACCCGAACGTTTCCAGAAAGTTCGGCCAAACCCGCCGAACCCGAACGTCCAGGTGTTCGCTCAACTCTACTCCTGAAAGTGTCAGACCACTCTCTACTGCTCACTTACACAAGAGAAGCCAGGCAATAGATAAACAAATGCAACACCAGAAACAGTAATTATAGCAATATTACACCTGCTCTTAGAGAGAGTTCTGTGGTGAATGCAACTAAAAAAAACTTTAGCAGAGCAAAACTCAAGTGGGGGGAAGAAAGAGAAGTAGTTGTAGTCCAGTGTCCCCTTGCTTGGCAGTTTATTTGGTCTTCAGCTAGCTCTCTGTTGTTTTAATGGTATGAAACAAGTAATGGCTGATGAACAATGCTAATCCAAGGAAATTAAGTATGGTCAGAACAGCACTCTTTCTGTATAGTATAAACTTCACAGTGATCACTGACTTGTTAGATTAAACTTGGTAGGACTACAAGCAGCAGCAGCAGACTAATGTAGAGTATGGATGTTTGTGTATAGTGTTCATGCTCAAGGTGAGTGAATAAACCTCCTTTTGTATCAAAGATGTTATTATCTGCAAATAAGTAATGTTGTCTATACACAGTGTCTGTTAAGATGGGTTTTCACCGGCTCACCACACAGGAACAGAAGATGTAGCTGCTGTAGATAACAGGGATGAGGATGATGAAAATCTCTCTGGCCTGTTGCTCCTGGGATGGTCTCCGGCTTCCACCGCCTTATACCGCGTGGCTCTCCAGGATCTGTCACCCCTGCGGGGTATATGGAACAGGAACAGGCCCCAACTGTGCCTGGCCCTGAGAGAGTGTGCCTGGTCCAAAGCTTCTGTTCTTATAGTCTCTCCCATGAGGCTCCTCTTCTCCCAGAAATCTTCTCCTCCCATCAGCCTGTTGGGAGCTGTAGTTTCTCCCCAACACAGCCGGGGGGCAAATCCTTGCATGTGAACTACATGTCCTAGAATGCATTGTTCTCACACATCACTATCTGAGTCACAAGTCAGCCAAACTGGAACACTAGGGGAAAAAGCTGCATTATGATAAATGGTAAAGAATGTCTTCTGGATGCCGGGGATGGGAATACCCAGCTTCTGGCCATATTCTCTCCCCACTTAAAATCCTTGGGCCCCAAAGATGTCGGGATTCTCAACTACCACTGAGGAAACAAAATATGATTAGTCAACTTTAACCAGTATTCAAATTCAACAAATATTGGCAAACATCTGGATTCTGTTTGAACCATTTATACATATTCTCAGTTAACTCATAGTCAGTTTTCTGACAGGCCAGGGAAATAGCCATGTCCCATCCAGTAGTGTCAGAGGCCACATGGAGATCACATTTTGCCCAATTGATGGCAACAGGGTCAGGCATAGAATCTGGCCTTTGAATAGTGGAGATCAATCTGTCAGAACTCTCCCCCAACGTGTCATAGGTAGGTCTTCTGGGTGGGGGGGGGGGGTGAATGTTACTTCTCAACAGAACAGGAGAGCTTGGTTCCAGTTTTGGGATAGAACTTCTTTCACAGCTACATGTAGGAGTAGAGCCTGTTTCCAGATTCACTTCAGTAGTAGAGCTTTTTCATGGAACGAATCCCCTCTCCCGCTGGCTAAGGGAGTAATTTTCCTCTCGGGACTCCCTACAGGAGTAGGGTTCCTTCCAGAGCTTGTTACAGGAGTATGGTTCCTTCCAGGGCTTGTTACAGGAGTACTGTTCCTTCCAGGGCTTGTTACAGGAATCAAATCTTCAGTATCTGTCAATGCAGTTGGACTAGGAGTAGGAGGCCCTGGCTTGAGAATGGTGAGCTCATTAATTTCTTTCTCTCGTCTTCCTCCTCTTCCAACAATTATGTTTCCTTTTCAGGGGGACTGACAGGTCTCAATGCAGGTAAACATTTATCAGTGAAGCTAATTAGATTCCCTTGTTCAAAGCTTGGGACTAGCTGGGTATTTTCACTTGAAGGAACATCTTTCCTCCTAGTTGATGAACAAGTATTCCCTTTTGGACCAGATGATTTTTGTAGTCTCCTCACCTCTCCCAGTGGTGTTTGTCTTCTAAACCTAGGCCTGACTTCTTTTTCAGGGATAACAACTGGGGCCCACAACCGAGAGGGTACTATCTCTTCATCCTCACTTTCATCTTGAACTGGCACCACAGGCCGAGCAGGAATTTTCCGTCGATATTGAGTCCTGAGGGGACATGGATCCAAAGGAGGTTCAGGGGAACAAGGAGGCACTCAAACTGCATCTAACAAAGAGAGTAAATGATCACGATGCCATATCTTGAGGGGTCCCAACTTCCCTTCTGGTTTGATTTGGTAAAAAGGTAATCCTGGAAGCTGCTTACAGATGATATAAGGTTGGGACCTCCAGCAGTTAACCAAATTGTGCTTGCCCAGGAAACCCACTTCTTTAATAACACCCTATCCCCTGGTTGGGGATCTTACACTTTTACCTTGATCAAAATTATTTTTGTTTCTTAATTCCCGGGTAGTAGCATGCTGCATAGCCTTCTCATAAGCTTGCTTTAAGTTCTTCCTCAATCGGTCTACATAACCCTTATGTGACGTCAAAGAGGTGTCATCAGCAGATGTTCCGAAAACCAGATCGATTGGAAGTCTAGCTTTTCTTCCAAGCATAAGTCGATATAACGAGTATCCAGTTGCATCACTCACAGTACTGTTGCAAACATGTAACATAGTGGCAATATGGTTTCCCCAGTGTTGTTTCTTCTCAGTGGGTAAGGTTCCCAACATATTCTGCAAAAGTCCTATTGAACTTTTCAGGCTGGGGATCCCCTTGTGGATGACAGGATGTAGTTTGAGGCTTTTTTAATGCCCAGCAACTTGCACAACTGAAGTATGAGCTGACTCTCAAAATCTCTTCCTTGATCAGAATGGATTTGGGCAGGCAATCCACCTTTGCCACAGTATTTGCCTGTTGATGTTTAGTTGCATAAGCCTGAGCATATCGGGTGAAATGATCAGTCACCACCAAGATATTGCCTCTTCCACCTGTATCTGGTTCCAGGCATAGGAAGTCAATGCATACCAACTCCATGGGCCCCTGACTCTGCAGATGCTCCATCAGAGTGGTTCACACTGGGAGAGTTTTTCTCTGAATGCAAGCCAGGCAGGAACAGCAATAGCTATTTCCCTACTCATATCTGGCCGATAGAACCTATCTCTGACTAAGCAAAAGGTTCTTTCTATGCCCAAATGTCCATGTTCATCATGCAGAGACACCAGTACTGACGTGAGATGTTTTTCCGGAAGGAATAGTTGCCAGGTTTCCTCAAACTTTTCCCCGGAGTCTCTCCTGTATAGCAGACAATCTCTCTGCTGTAACTGACTCCATTGTCAATGCAATATCTTAGCATTGGCTATTGAACTTTTCAACAGCACTGTTGAATCTTGTTGGGCCAAGGCTTCAAGGGCTACATGGCATAGGGGATCCCACTCTGGATCAGTCTTTATCTCCTTTTTGGTTAATCGAGGAAGACCCTCACTTCTTATTGAGTCAATCCACAATAAGGCCGAGGTGCTCCAACAGGAGGAATTCCTATAGACTCAGCTCCTACAGTTCCTCTCAGACGTTGGACCAGACTTTTGCATAGAGCTTGTACTCTATGCACGAATGTCCACTCTTGAAACTCCCCCTCAGGATGATGTGGCCTATGGGATAATGCATCAGCATCTCTGTTCCCAATCCCAGGTCAGTATTTCTGACTAAACTGAAATCCAGCTAATGCAGCTAGCCACCAATGCCCAGTAACATCCAGCTTTGCAGAAGTCAGCAAGTAGGTTACCTGATTATTGTCTGCCTTCACTACAAACTTGACCCCATACAGATAGTCCTTCAATTTGTCGACAACTGCCCACTTCAAGGCCCGGAACTCCAATTTGTGTGCTGGATAACTCTTCTCAGAAGTAATAAGGCTTCGGCTCACATAGGCCACTGGCCTGAGCCTAGCATCTTGCTCCTGATAAAGAACTCCTCCCAACCCATCTCTGCTAGCATCCACATAGGGTTTGGACGGATCAGTATATGTTAAGATGGGGGCTTCAGTGAGGCTTTTCTTCAACTGCTTATAAGCTTCTTCACATGAATGAGTCCACTGTTCTTTGATAGATTCTTTATTTCCTCTCCTTCCCAACTTCTTGGGTTTCATCTTCCCTTCTTCCTCCTCCAAAGCTACCTGTAGCAATTCATTGAGGGGCCTGGCAATCTTGGCAAAGTTGGCCACAAACCTTTGTTAATACAAACAAAATCCCAGAAAGGATCTCAGGTCCTTCACAGTCTCAGGTCTAGGCCATGCAGTGACCGCATCCAACTTATTTGGGTTCAGTAGCCACCCCCTTGGCCCAAAACCACATGTCCCAAATAGGTAACCGACGTACAATAGAACTGACACTTCTCCAGGGATAGTTTAAGCCCTTCTACGTGTAACCTCTCAAACACCTTCTCCAGTTGGTCCTCATGCTCTTTTAGTGTTCTTCCAAACACTATGATGTCATCCAGATTCACCAGGACTTCAATCAAGTTCATATCCCCCACAGTTTTTTCCATCAACCATTGGAAGGTGGCCAGCACCCGCGACAGTCATGCATTGGTATCTGATAGTATCCACTTTTCAGATCTAGCACACGAAACCACTTAGCCCCAGCAAGACACTGGAAGGCATCCTCAATCCATGGGGTGATATATTAATCCGGAACAGTTTGTTGATTAAGAGTTCGATAGTCTATACACATGCATAAGGACTTTAGACACTTGAATCACCCCAGATTTCTTCAGATTGGCCAATTGGTCTCTCAAATCTATCAAATCACTGAGCGGAATCTTCTGAGCCCTTTCTCGTAAGGGTTTGTCTTCTTGTAGACGTATTTGATGCTGGGCACTTTTGGCACATCCCACATCAAAATCATTATTAGAAAACATCTTCTCCCAGCGATCCAACTGTGATTTTATCCTTCTCCTCCAGTCAGGGGGTAACACAGCAGCACACTCTTCCATTTCTCTCTATAATCCTCCTCACTTTTCACTCTTCTCAGCTTCTTCCAGAGGCACTGGGGTAGCTGCGCTCACCTGCCCCACCAACATTCGTCCTCTCAATACCACAGGATAATCGGTAATGTTCTGAAGGCTGATGGGCACCATCTTCCTGCTTCAGAACAGAACTTCAGAAATCAATTCTGGAATCATTGCTATCCCAGCGGCTTCAGTCTCTGCATCTGTCTCCAACACAACAAAAGGTCCAGGATGTTCCCAAATGAGTTTCACAGTGGCCTTCAGACAAGCGACCTCTCCTGGCTGTAGTACTTTCTCTTTCATGTCTAGCTTCCATATCCACCCCACTCCATTGGCAGGGGCTTTCTTCAACTTAATCACTTGCTGGCAAGCCTGATATAATGGAGGGTGAATCTTAGTTGGCACAGACCCATCTTCTCCCACTACCTTCTCCAGCAGTCTTCTCACTAGGTCTGTGTTTGTTCCAGTCAGCATGGAATTCTGTTCAGCATCCGGAGGCCTGGGGCACTCTAGCCAGGGTGTCAAACGTCTCAGTCTTTCCCATAACTGCCGGCTCGAAGCAGATCCTTATAGGAATGTATCCACCGTATGGCAACTTGTCAGCCCCAATTCCCCATCATCTCCAACTCTTCAAGTTTATTCAGAGGAATATGTTTAAGGTACTGATCATTGAAGTCTCAATAGAGTAGAGTGACTTGGGCTCCTGTGTCTAAAAGAGCTCGGGTATAGACACCTTCTATTTGCACAGACACGACAGGGGATGGCCCCGCTAACTTCTCAGGTAGCCTATCCACTCCTACTCTTTTAAGGTCTCTTATTGGCCCACTTTGAGAGGATCTACCTATAACCCTGGGTGGAGATCGAACATTGACTCCCTGTACCTGACCCTCAGACCCCGGTGACGAGTTAGTTGATTTGGGGGTGTTATACCCTTCTTCTTCCCCTTCTTTTAACTCTGTTTGCCTTTCTCTTGATTCTTGGAGCTCCGTTCCTCCTTCAGGTTCACACTTGGCTCCCTCACTGAGACCCTCTGAAGTTTCCCACCTTCTGAATAGATAACAACTGTTGTAATGCTTTCAGCAACTCGGCTAGGAAGTTGAATTCTCCATCTCTTTTTGGACATTGTCTACAGTAATGCCCACACTCCCCACACTGAGAGTACTTTCGGGGGTCAGTTTTATCCAACTGGGATGTAACATGAGCTTCCATCAACCACAACAATGTCTGTTGTAGCTGATCTTGTGCTTGTGCTTGGGGAATCTTCAGGAGCTGGCGAAGTCACAGGGGCCTTAGAACACTCCCCCCACTCTGACACTTCTTCACTGTCCACTTCTGAAACTCCTTGCTCTATTCGCACAGGGTGAGCGGACACTTTCCCAGCCTTTGGGGTGGTGCTGATCCCTTCTCGTGATCCTTGATTCTTTTCATCCAACAGAGCCTCTTCCTCCCTAACCAGTCCCATCAATTCAGGGTAGGCTGGAGCTGTCTTTTCCCCTTTCAACAGCAGATGAAGCACAATTGGGTGGTTGATCCTTCCAACCTGACTTTATCAGCTTCTTTCGGGTCGATCCCTTTTTTCAAGATAATTTGATGTAGAACACTATCCACCCTAACAACATAGGCAGACAGTTTCTCCCCTCGGTACTGATGCATGTGCTCAAATTTGTACATCAAATCTGGAATCTTCTCCACCCTGCCATAAAATGCACACAAAGCTTCAATATCCAGTTCCACTCTGCCTACCGTCTATTTACGGCGGCAGTGTGGACGCTGGGCGCGAATCGCCGTAAAAAGACGGCGATCTGCGAATGGCCACTAGGGGGCGCGCGCGCACCCGCCGCACTCCTGAGGAGTGTGCCCACAGCTCAGGTGGACCCGATGTCCGCAGGCGAGCCACGATGAGCGTCCACAGGCAAAGAACGGGGAACCGCCGATGTAAACACAGCGGTACCCCATTCTGGCAGTGCGGGCATGGGTGATCTACTGATCCCTGTCACTGGGATCAGTTAGATCTCTCATGCCCATGGTAGCCCAACCGTCCCACAGTTAGAACACAGCCAGGGAACATAGTTAACCCCTTCACTACACCCTGCAGGTTAACCCCTTCACTGCCAATGACATTTATACAGTAATCAGTGGACATTTACATTTCTGATCGCTGTATAAATGTCAATGGTCCCAAAAAAGTGTCAAAAATGTCCGACATGTCCGCTGCAATATCGCAGTACTGCTAGAAATCGCAGATCGCCGCCATTACTAGTAAAAAATTTAAAAAAAAATAAAAACCCCAGAAATTAATTCTCACCATCCGTAAACACGGCCACTTTTGCGCAAACCAATCAATAAACGCTGATTGCAAATTTTTGTATCACAAATATGAGGGAGAATATAAATCGGCCAAAACCGGTGAAAAAAAATGTTTTTTTATATATTTTTTTGGATTTGTATTTTAGCAAAAAGTAAGAAATTCGTTTTTTTTTGCAAAATGGTCGCTCTTCTTTTGTTTATAGCGGTGATCAGAAATGATGCAGAGGTGATCAAATACCACCAAAAGAAAGCTCTATTTGAGGGGAAAAAAGGACGCAAATTTAGTTTGGGTACAACGTCGCACGGCCGCACAATTGTCAGTTAAAGCGACGCAGTGCCGAATCGCAAAAAGTGCTCTGGTCCTAAACTGGGAAATTCTTCCGGGGGTGAAGTGGTTAAAGTCCATTGCTACACAATGAGGCTTTCCTCTCTTCAGACTCTGGATAACATCTGCAGCAGGACTTCTCAAGCTTTCACTTATTCTCTGTCTTTTCACTGCCTCCGGCACGTTCCAGTCTTCTACTGCTTGAATGGCTTGATCCATCCAGCTTTCAAATTCTTCTTCACCTTCTGGCGTTGGGGTGTGACCTGAGAAGGACTGCAGTTTCCTGTAGCCCT
Source organism: Glandirana rugosa (assembly GCA_018402905.1). NCBI lineage: Eukaryota > Metazoa > Chordata > Amphibia > Anura > Ranidae > Glandirana > Glandirana rugosa. The sequence goes on from BLSH010186685.1 coordinate 253,454, forward strand.
GATTTGCTGTGATATTGTTGCTCTTGATCAAGCTCTCCACCAGCCGGCTCATATCCATGTAGAAAGAAGCTGGAAGCATCCCTTTGAGGTATCACTTGGGCCTCTAACCTTTCAGCTAAGCTCATAGTCTCTTTCTGAAATCCCGCTGGAACAGTCTCTCACCACTCAATCAAGGCGTAGGTGTAGTCTTCCCCATATTCAGGCTTCACATCCACAACACAGGATCCTTGCTCTAGGAAGGCTCTTCTTATCGACTGCCGTACCTGCCTCTCAGACCATCCAATTCCAGGCAGCCTCACCACACTGGCCAATTCTAAATGACTCCCCTCTTCTTGCACCCAACTGGTAGCAGTAACGGAGTCCATCTTTCCTTTCTCTCTGGGTGGGTCTTCGGACTTGCTTGGGCTTACCATGAGGGGTATCCCGGATGAGCCCCGAAATGTAACGCTGCCCTCGTGAGGGTCGCAAGAAATATCAATACCCCTCTGGTTACCCTGGCCCTGTGAGTCCTCTGCTACCTCTGACATTGTGGTTCACTCATTGTGTTAGCGTACCTTTAAGTAATGACACAGTAATGGAACACAACAGAATTGAATCAGTGTTGTTTACTCAAAGAATATACCAAGGGAAAAACCTTGACCCCACAGGGTATGGTTAAACACAGAAAAGTGGTTTTGTTATAACAGAATAAATGTCACACATTAACACATAATACTTAATGTGGATTACTTTTGTTCAAACTCAACCAGTATGTTTATACAGTATATATGTGCTGCACATGTAAGTGGGTCACAGGAGAGCAGAGGAATGACTCCTGCAAGTGTCAGACCACTCTCTACTGCTCACTCACACAAGAGCAGCCAGGCAGCAGATAAACAAATGCAACACCAGAAACAGTAATTAAAGCTATATTATACCTGCTCTTAGAGAGAGTTCTTTGGTGAATGCAACTAAAAAAATCTAAACTTCTATCATGCTTCCTTGGTGGATGGGTTCCCTTTGCACTTTTGTCACTTTACTAAGTTCACATTTTGCAACAGGCTCTGTCTACCTGTACCTTATTAGGGCAAACTTTCTTGTTTGTTTCTTTGGTGCAAGGTCCTCTGGCTATTTGATACACATCCTTATTTTCTTTTCTTGTCCTACTGTTTCTACCCATTCGCACGGGTGGTATGTTTTATGCAAGCAGCATTATACATTGTATATTGACTCATTCATATTTACACTTTATATAGATATTTTGAAGCTGCTGCAAGTACTAATGTGCACCACATCATGGACACCAATATCTCTCCTTTTCCCTGCCTCTTCGCTTTAGTGTGGTCTGTGACTCACCTGGTTGCCCCTGGGATACGCCCCCACAGCTCCCGGTAGGAACAATTACCCAGCCTTCCTCGGCTTTTGGCTCCTAGTACTTTATGATCTACCTTAAAGCTGATTTGTAAGTAATTTATGGGTGTTCTATTCCCCCCCCCCCCGCGCCTTTTTACTTCCCTCATATTATCTTTGAATCTCATATATACACATATATATTTCTTGCAGACACACACTGTGCATTTTCTCCTGAAGAAGTGGAGTTTCGTCCATGAAACGGGTTGAACATTTTGAATGCAGTTTTACTTACAATCATGCTTTTGTACTTAGACCATATACAGTATATGAATACTGAATGTGAAATCATGTACTTATTTACTGTCAACTATATGCATATCAGCTTTTTATCATTTGTAATGTATTTTGATCTTCTATGTGTATTCCTTTGAATAAACCTTTAGTGCCATTGTTCACCACTTTACGATCTGTGTTACGCGTCTCATTTAAAGACCCAACCCCCTCTCTTCTTTGCAACTAAAAAAAACTTTAGCAGAGCAAAACCCAAGTGGGGGAAGAAAGAGAAGTAGATGTAGTCCAGTGTCCCTTTGCTTGGCAGTTCAATTGGTCTTCAGCTAGCTTTCTGTTGTTTTTTTTTTTTTTATATTTAATTTCTTTATTGAAAGGTTTTTCATATACAAGCAAAAGCTATATAGTGTAGATATATGACACTTAAACGTGGTTGTTATTGTGTTACACTGTTGCGTACATATTTTATCGCTCTTAAAACATTTTTAGTTGAAACAATCATACATATAACGGAACAATATATGGTTCTTCATTAAGAGTGATACTCCCCCTCCAGGCACCCCTAATGGGTACAAACTGTGCCTGGGGGGAACTGTAGTATTCCTTATCTCGCCTATAGCCCCAGAACTGTAATGATGTTGGAATTAGTTCAGTGGGTAGTTGCTCTCGAATTGTATGCTGGCATCGATCAACAATAATATCAATGGGGAGCTATCGTCTATGGGACTGGAATATCGAAAGTATGTGTAGATGCATAGAGTGTAGCATTAACC
>BLSH010186686.1:0-22064 GCA_018402905.1 Glandirana rugosa
ACCAGAACATGCCAACAGGCAAAAAATATGTGTGAATATTCGAACACCGTTAAAGTCTATGGGACCCGAACATGAAAAATCAAAAGTGCTCATTTTAAAGGCTATATGCAAGTTATTGCCATAAAACATGTATGGGGACCCTGGTGCTGCCCTAGGGGACATGTATCAATGCAAAATAAACAAAAGGTTTTAAATTGATGTTTTTTTCAGGAGCAGTGATTTTAATAATGCTTAAAGTGAAGCAATAAAAATGAAATATTCCTTTAAATATTGTGCCTGGGGGTCCCCTTAGTCTGCCTGTAAAAGGGAGCACCTCTGTGATGTTTATAACAGTGCCAGAGCAAAATGACATTTATAAAGGAAAAATTGTCATTTAAAACCACTCGCGGCTGTAATGTATTGCTGACCCTCAACAATATAGATAAAAATCACTGAAAATATTTGCATAGGGTCCCCCCAGTCCATACCAGGCTCTTCGGGTCTGGTATGGATTTTAAGGAGAACCCCACGCCAAAATGTTTAAAAAATTTGACGTGTGGTTCCCCCTAAAATCCAAACCAGACCCTTATCCGAGCATGCAGCCTGGCCAGCCAGGATGGAGAGGAGGCAGCGAGCGCCCCCCCTCCTAAAAAGTACCAGGCTACATGCCCTCAACCCCACCCCCAAAGCACCTTGTCCCCATGTTGATGGGGACAAGAGCCTCTTCCCCACAACCCTGGGCTGTGGTTGTGGGGGTCTGCGGGCGGAGGGCTTATCGGAATCTGGAAGCCCCCTTTAATAAGGGGGCCCCAGATCCCACCCCCCTCTTAATTAGTATCAGGTACATCATACCCCTACTAAGTCAACAAAAAGTGTCAAAAAAAGAAAAAAAACCACAGGAGACAATTAGACAATTAGGGACAAGTCCTTTATTAAAAAATAAAAAAATAAAAATAAGTGTCCCCCCCATTGTAATCCATCGTCAATCATGGCGCGTGATTAGAGTTGAACGAACCTGAACTGTAAACTTTGGGGTGTCTGTGACCCGTACCCGAACATTTGAAAAAAAGTTTGGGTTTGAGTATTTGATCATGCATGTTGAATAGCTGCAGGGCAGCCAATCAACAAACGTTTCACTGGTTTGCCCTTAGAAGCCATTATAGCCATGCCTACTAATGCCATGGCTGTGATTGGCCAGTGCATCATGTGACCCAACCTCTTTATAAGCTGGAGTCACTTAGTGCTGCATGTCACATGCTCTCTGGGTAGTGTAGGGAGAAGATGCTGCCGGTGCTGTGAGGGACAGATTGCAGATAGGTAGGTAAAGATTACTACTACTACTACTGCTTTTAGGGACAGATTGCAGATCTCATCCTGCATTACAGAAAGATCTGACTGGACTAGGTAGAGTCTACTGCTTAGAGGGACAGATTGTTTTAAAATCCTTTTCTAGTTCTATAGGGTCAGGTTCCTGCTGTTGCTGTAAGGGGCAGATTATTGTTCTAAAATCATTTTGCAGCCCTCTTGCACTTTCTAGGACTCTTTTACAGTCATTTTTGTGCTGAAAAATTCGGATCCCCATTGAATTCAATGGGGTTCGGGGTAAAGTTCGGGACTTTTTTCCGAAGTTCGGCCCAACCCACCGAACCCGAACATCCACGGTTTCGCTAAACTCTACGCGTGGCGGACCCCAAAAAACAAAGCCGCAGCAGCTCCTCGTCCATGGTAGGACTTCCACCGACTGAGCTCTTTGTTTTGACAGTTTATTTATAGTCAAGGACGGGGCCACCCGGCGATGTAATTGAGTGACGTCATGTGTCATCAGAGGGACGGGTCACTCAATTACGCCATCGGGTGGCCCCGCCCTTGACTATCAATAAACTGTCAAAGCATGGTGAGCGCAGATTGCAGCAGCCCTTCCATGGAGCAGGGGCTGTGCTCACCGCCATCTCGCCATGCATTATGGGGCGCTCTGCATCGGCAAAGTCACCGCGAATGCCCCATAATGTTCACACTTCGACGAACAGGCGAATGTATGGTCTGTGCACTGACAGGCTGACCCCCCACCCCTTCAACCTCTGCAGCAATGCTGACAGCACTCATACATCTATTTCCCAAAGACAACCTCTGGATATGATACTGAGCACGTGCACTCAACTTGGTTGGTTGACCATGGCAAGGCCTGTTCTGAGTGGAGCCTGTCCTGTTAAACTGCTGATTGGTCTTGGCCATCATGCTGCAGGTCAGTTTCAGGGTCTTGGCAATATTCTTATAGCCTAGGCCATCTTTATGTAGAGCAACAATTCTTTTTTTCAGATCCTCAGAGAGTTCTTCGCCATGAGGTGCCATGTTGAATTTACAGTGACCAGTATGAGAGAGTGAGAGCAATAACAACACATTTAACACACCTGCTCCCCATTCACACCTGAGACCTTGTAACAGTAATGAGTCACATGACATCGGGGAGGGATAATGGCTAATTGGGCCCAATTTGGACATTTTTACTTAGGGGTGTACTCACTTTTGTTGCCAGGGGCTTAGACATTAATGGCTGTGTGTTAAGTTATTTTGAGGGGACAGCAAATTTACACCATTTTACAAGCTGTACACTCACTATTTTACATTGTAGCAAAGTGTCATCATTTATTCAGCTTTTCTATAATAAAATATTTACAAAAATGTGAGAGGTGTACTCACTTTTGTGAGATATTGTATATATACAGCATCTCACAAAAGTGAGTACACCCCTCACATTTTTGTAAATATTTTATTATATCTTTTCATGTGACAACACTGAAGAAATTACACTTTGCTACAATGTAAAGTAGTGAGTGTACAGCTTGTATAACAGTGTAAATTTGCTGTCCCCTCAAAATAACTCAACACACAGCCATTAATGTCTAAACCACTGGCAACAAAAGTGAGTACATCCCTAAGTGAAAATGTACATATTGACCCAATTAGCCATTTTCCCTTCCCCTGTCATGTGACTCATTAGCGTTACAAGGTCTCAGGTGTGAATGGGGAGTAGGTGTGTTAAATTTGGTGTTATCGCTCTCACTCTCTGATACTGGTGACTGGAAGCTCAACATGGCACCTTATGGCAAAGATCTCTCTGATGATCTGAAAAAGGGAATTGTTGCTCTACATAGATATGGCCTAGGCTATAAGAAGATTGCCTTGACCCTGAAACTGAGCTGCAGCACGGTGGCCAAGACCATACAGTGGTTTAACAGGACAGGCTCCACTGAGAGCAGGCTTTGCCATGGTCAACCAATGAAGTTGAGTGCACGTGCTCAGAGGTTGTCTTTGGGTAATAGACGTATGAGTGCTGCCAGCATTGCTGCAGAGGTTGAAGGGGTGGGGGGACAGCCTGTCAGTACTTAGACCATACACCGCATACTGTATCAAATTGGTCTGCATGGATGTCATCACAGAAGGATGCCTCTTCTAAAGATGATGCACAAGAAAGCCCACAAACAGTTTGCTGAAGACAAGCAGACTAAGAACATGGATTACTGGAACCATGTCCTATGGTCTGGTGAGACCAAGATAAACTTATTTGGTTCAGATGGTGTCAAGCGTGTGTGACGGCAACCAGGTGAGGAGCACAAATACAAGTGTGTTTTGCCTACAGTCAAGCATGGTGGAGGGAGTGTCATAGTCTGGGGCTGCATGAGTGCTGCCAGCACTGGGGAGCTACAGTTTATTGAGGGAACCATGAATGCCAACATGCACTGTAACATACTGAAGTAGAGCATGATCCCCTCCCTTCAGAGATGGGGCCACAGGGCAGTATTCCAACATGATAATGACCCCAAACACACCTCCAAGGCGACCACTGCCTTGCTAAAGAAGCTGAGGGTAAAGGTGATGGACTGGTCAGCATGTCTTTAGACCTAAACCCTATTGGGCATCTGCGGGACATCTTTAAATGAAAGGTGGAGGAGCGCAAGGTCTCTAACATCCACCAGCTCTGTGATGCCGTCATGGAGGAATGGAAGAGCACTGCAGTGGCAACCTGTGAAGCTCTGGTGAACTCCATGCCCAAGAGGGTTAAGGAAGTGTGGGAAAATAATGGTGGTCACACGAAATATTGACACTTTGGGCCCAATTTGGACATCTTCACTTAGGGGTGATTATCAGAAATCTCACATAATGAGAAGCGATCACCTAGCAAAATATACATAATATATATTTGCTATTTACATATGTGAGCATACCAAATACCAACAAAAAATATGCAAATTAAAAACATATATATAAATAAACAAATTGAAAATAGAATAAAAAATTAAAATTAATGAAATTGTGTAATAATTCCCAAAGTATACCAGGATGCACAATAAATATCCATCCTGGATACTATTTACTGCTTATGTATATTCTATTCTCTATGATGTTATTTAAATGAAAAGATACAAATCAAAGTCCACGTTTAACCCTCTAGGATGTACATTATCTAATCTGTGTAGCCCAATGTCTTTTTATGATCTTGAACATGTGACTATTGAAGGGATGATATTGTGAGGGGAAGGGCAGTCTGCGATTAGTAGTTTTCATTTTTTTAGGAGTGGTATATAACCCTCCCCGTTCTTTTTGTACCATTTGTGTTGGATATCCTCTTTCTTTCAATATGCCCTCCATCTCATCCAGCTTCATCTCCCTTGTATGTGGATCACTCATGATCTGCGTCACTCTAGAGAATTGACTGTGGGGAATAGATTTAAAAACCCCAGGCGGGTGAAAGCTAGTATAATGCAATAGCTGATTACGGTCAGTGGGTTTTCTGTACAGGTCACTCACCACACAATGATCCTGTATAGTTAATAAGGTATCCAAAAAAGGTATCTCTATGTTATTCATGGTCATGTTAAATTTGAAACCTGGTATTAATTGTTTAAGATACATATTGAACAATTCTAAGGATTCCAAGTTGCCCACCCATACCGTGAAAGCATCATCTATGAATCTGTACCAACAGGCACAATTTCTCACAAATAGCTTACAGTTATATAAGAAGGCATCCTCCAGCATACTCATAAATGCATTCATGTATGGGGGGGGGGGCGACATTGGAACCCATCGCAGCACCAGCTAGCTGCAGATACGTAATATGAATCTTTAAATAAGAAAACATTTTCTTCCAAAACAATAGCCAATAGGTCCAGCAAGAACTTTATTTTTTTTTCCATTAAATTTTTATTGAATTTTTAAGAATCATACAACGAGACAAAAAGATAAAAGGTATTAGACGCATGCTCTCAATGAGGCCTCTGGGTATCTGAATAATTCCAAGTATGAGTGAGAGGTAGCGGTATCGTTGCCCTGACACACCCATTGGGAACAAAACTGTGTCTTGGGCTTAATAATAATTAATGTCTTTTGGTCCCAGCAAGAACTTTATATACAACTTTATATATACCCTGTATTCAGTGTAGACTATATATACTCTGCATTCATTGTAGACTATATATACAGTGCATTTGGCAGTGTACAGTATATAATACACTTCAGGCAATCTATTTATATCTATTCAGTGTTTTACAGTATAGGGCACCTGCAACACCCAAGGCCCAATTTTTCTGCACCTGTTTGACTGGGGCATATAATTACAATTTTATATAGTCCAGTCCCCATAGTATATATATAATACAGTTCAGAGTATATAGTGCAGTCTGTATAGTATGTATATTGCAGTTCAGAGTATATGGTGCAGTCCGCATAATATATATTTTGCAGTTCAGAGTATATAGTGCAGTCCGCATAGTATTCATATTGCAGTTCAGAGTATACAGTGCAGTCCATATAATATATATATATTGCAGTTCAGAGTATATAATGCAGTCCACATAGTATATATATATTGCGGTTCAGAGTATATAGTGCAGTCCGCATAGTAAAATAATGCAGTTCAAAGTATATAGTGCAGTCTGCATAGTATATATATCTCAGTTCAGAGTATATAGTGCAGTCAGTATAGTATATAAATACAGTGGAGCATTTACTCCTACAAAGGTGCAAAGTGTAAAGTGCAATCTGTTTATGATAATTGTGATAAATTCATACATTCAAAATTAATTTTCCTATATCCAAACTTGTTAATCCTGTTCAGTACTTCAAAAGTGCAATATGTAAATAATGTGGCATAAATGATTAATGTGCAATAAATATGATCTTCAATTCATATAACCTTAAAAAAGTAGCCCAACAGCTCATGTATTAAAAATCATGTATCAAAATGGTAAGTATAATTGATAAGAGTATTTAAAAATAAAAAAATTCAAGAAAACACTCCTGTATCCTTAATATCCAACATGACTTGTGCCAATCCTTTTCACAGTGACTTGTGTAAAACAGCAATTTAAAATAATTGACCAAAACTGTGCAATATGGTGAAAGCCACACGTGCTCACCTTTGGTCCACCACTCATAAGAGTTGAGCTTCCTCAGCAGCAGTTTACAACATCATAAGTGTCCGTATGTGGATGGATGGAAAACAAAGGGAATCTAATAGCATAATTCCATCTTAAATATATTTATTTGTAAAGTCTCAACATTAAAAGGACAAACATTTTTTTTAAAATGCACTATAATTGTGCAGAGACATGTGCCAAAAGTTCTCTACTGTCCAGGACAGCGTGCGTTCCACAGACAGGAGCTCATTAACCGTAAGTGACGTAATGCATACCTGAAGCCCCACTTACGCTTTTCATCATGGGACATCTTCTGAAGCTGTCACTGTTTTCTTACTTGCCCCTGGTTACCCGCTGAAAACAAAAAAGACGGTCTTCTCCTGATGCTTTCTTCCTCCATTATGACATCCTCCGCTGGCTGACATCTCCTATGTAGCCTTGTGACGGGTCTCCGGTTGATGTCATTGGATGGCCATGCCCCATGGCTACATAACAGCTTTCAGAAAGTGGGGGACGTCACAACGGAGGAAGACAGCATCAGGAGAGAAGCGTCTTTTTTGTTTTCAGTGGGTAAGCGGCAGCAAGGAAGAAGACCGTGGTGGCGAGGAAGAAGACATACCACACCCAAAGGACCTGGTATGGACTGGGGGGACCCTACGCTGTTTTTTCTTAGATTTTTTATCTATATTGCCAGAAGGCGGCAATACACACAGCCGCGAGCAGGTTTAAATGACCTTTTTCCTTTAGAAATGTAATTTTGCTACGGCACTGTTCTAAACATCACACAGATGCGCCATTTTGCAGGCAGACTAAGGGGACCCCCCAGGCACGATATTTAAAGGAATATTTCATTTTTATTTTTTCACTTTAAGCATTATTAAAATCACTACTCCTGAAAAAACAATTGTTTTAAAAACTTTTTTTTGCATTGATACATGTCCCCTAGGGCAGTGCCCTGGTCCCCATACATTTTTTATGGCAATAACTTGCATATAAGCTTTTAAAATGAGCATTTTTCATGTTCGTGTCACATAGACTTTAATAGGGTTTGCATGTACGCACAAATTATTTTCCTATTCGTGGTGTTCTGGTGCGAAACAAACCGGGGGATGTAGGACCCATCCCTAGTGTTGATTAATTTATATCTATAAGACCTGGTTCACACCTATACATTTTTTAGTGTTTTTTGCAGAAACACACTACAGTCCATTTAACATGGTTTCCTATGGGTCATGTTTACATCTGCACATTTTATGGAAAGGGCCAGAGGCCAGCAGGTTGTTTTTGGTTCCATAGACTTCAATGAATCAAAATATTTGTATTGAAAAAAGCAAAATGCACCTGGAATATGGATCAACTGCAACCTGTATAGGTGTGAACCAGGCCTAAGACAAAGATTCAAGCATCACTTAAAACAATCTTTAACATGGGCGAAAAGCCCAGCACTAACTATTCTTACAAATGTTCCCTCCTTCCTCCTCCTACTATCCTGCATACCTGGTATAAAAAAGATCTGTGTACTTACCCATATTTATTTCACTCCAGTCCAGTCACATCATCCTGCAGCTCCAGTTCCCCTGTATCAGTGAGTGGCTGCTGTGGGGGAGAGGAGGGAGCTTCTACAATGGCTGTGCGATGAAAGGCTACGGGGGATGTTGGATTGATTCTGCATCCACCTAGGTGAGTATGAAAGTTTGTTTTTATCATATCCCACACTTATCTTTTAAATTTTATTTTGCCAAGCAATTCTTGACAATTCAATGCCCTCATTAATATTTTAATTTAAAATGTGGTTCTATTAATTTTCTATTAATTTCTCGTAAAAATATGTGCAAGTGCAACATTTTAAAATTAAGTTTAAATAAAGTGAGAAAATGCTTTATTAATCCCAGAGAAGCTAATCTATAATTGACAAAGGTATCCAACAACACACAATGCTGTCAAGAATTGAACAGGATATATTGAATGACAATCTCATAATAACCTTGTAAAATATCATCCACTGTAGCTGCTGAGAACATGAACTGTATTTATAGACTGCTTTACTAATTTAACCAATTTGCAGTATACTGTCATTTGAATTTATTTTTAAGGCTCATTCTTATTCTGTTCACAGTCAAAAAGCTATCTATAGTGTATGGTAGCTCTATATCACACTCAAATTTTTGCAAAATGTGTTTGTAAGAAATACTTATAATTTTATTAAGTACATTTCATGTATAGTGTGCTTCTGTGTATTAGGAAAGAAAAACTTAGAGTGAGAGAGATGGAGAAAAAGAGACAGACGATAAGGGAGTTTTGAATAATTATAGTTGCAGTTTTTATAGCAAAAAATAATTTGTGGGAATGTAACAGGTATTCTTACTTAAGGTAAGTATGAGGGGTCTGCTTTAGGTAACACTGGTTACATAATGCAATTATCAATTTTACAGTGAAAAAAGTTCTGCCAAGTGTAAACTCCCAGTTTTTCTTACTAAGCTGTTTATTTGAAATTTTCTTGAAAAAAATCTACTTTTTTTTTTTCTTTAGTGTAGTTGATTTAAACTGGTGTTCTTTTGAGTTTGTGTTGTTTTCCTTTATTTGTGTATTTGAAAATTGTGTATTATCTTTTTAAAGCAGAACTAAACTTTTCAATTATACCAGAAAACCTTTCTTACTTGTGGGTGTATCAAAAACCCACCATCTACATCAAGTATTTACATTTTTTGGGGGGGCTTACAAATTGGTGTATATTACATATAATGTATAAACATAAAGTGCAGCGCTTGCCGGGGAAGGAATTTCTCTGGCAAGTGCTGCACTTAATGTTTATAGTTTGTTACAAAAATTTGTTGTGCCTGCGGCTGCTTTTCCCATTGCTTGAAGAGTAAGCGCGGGTTACCCACATCCTAAACTCTGAGCTGGTGTATATTACAGTGGTTCTACCTTCACACTATTCCATTTTATGAATGGAATAAGAAGAGAGGAGATGCTTAGATAGAAAGTGCCAGCAGGAATAAAGAAAGCTGTCAGAAAGGCAGTGGAAAAAAGAGAGGGATTCATGAATGTTTGGGGCGATACCTTTTTTCTCTAGCTGCAGTCTGCACAGCAGTACCATACACTTCCCTACACTGTAAGCAGTGTTAAAACAAGTAGGTGACCATTAGCTGCAGGGAAGGGTAGCAGGAATCAAAAAGGGACTAGCAGCAAAGTACAGTCCCATTTTTTAACATGTCAGAAGGCACAGGAAAGACTTAAAAAAAAAAAAGCTAAGGAAAAGTCCATGTCCTCCGAGGACTTCCTGCAAGTGATGCTCAATCCAGTGGTCAGAATTTACTGAATCCTCCTGCAGCACATGCCATAATATTTTCACCTGTTGAAAAACGCAAAGGAGCGACATATTTTTGAGTTTGCCTACATGGATTTTTTTTACAAATATGAGATTTCATAAAAAAAAAGACAAGTTTAGTTCTGTTTTAACTTTTTTTTAAATTTAAGGGTAACTCCACTTTTGTGGAAAAAATTAGCAAATAAAAAAAATAATAATAATAAAACATACAATTGCAACTCAAGGTATATTGTAATTGAAAGTCATGAAAAATGGCCTTTCCTTTTCAGTCTGCAGCTCTGTAATTTTCTGTGAAATGCAATGCAATGTGGCCACCTGGAGGTGTTCTGTACACAGAATGTGTATAGAAAGGCCCCCAGATATGTAATTTCCTGCTTGTGTGATTGTCTCAATGGTTTTCCCAGAAGTTTGCACTAAAATATAAATAAGATAGAAGGCATCCCCTGATCATTTTTGGTGAGTTACTCCCAATAGGAAATCACATCTAAAGGTATGCAGACCCTGCAGTTTTCCTCATTAGAGCCCTGCAAGTGCAGCAGCTGAATGGATTTTGAAACCACTCCTATTAGATTCACTTTTCACATGAACACAGAAACACACAAGGATCTCTTCAGAATAACAAAAGGTAGGAATCCGCAACAAAGTTTGTTGAAATCCTTGCAATGCCCTTAGATCACCCAGATCTCTTAACAAAAGTGTAGTTACTCTAACTTTTTTCACTTTTTTCTTTTGGTGAAAAAACTGTAAAATGATATGGCTATTTTGAAACCATTTTGGGGCAAGAACACGTCCAGGATAGTTAAAATAAGCTTATGTGTCCCTCAGGGGACTTATCAAGTCCATTGTACCCTTAAAACAACCACAAAATACCTAATGTTCACCTTCCTCTATGAAGAAGATGCATTTTTCCAAAATGTTAAAAAAATCAGTGATCATCTCATACTGTATACTCTGACAAAATTTGGAGGAAAGGACATTCTCAATTTTGCTCTTTCCCTATAAGCATGATATGCTTGTGCTTTCCCAGTTTGGGACTATGTGCACATGGATATGTCCCCTTTCCTTAACCACTTAAGGACAGAGCCTCTGTCTGAGATTGGGTGTTTACAAGTTAAAATCATTTTTTTGCTAGAAAATGACTTAAACCCCCCAAACATTATATATTTTTTTCTAACACCCTAGAGAATAAAATGGCAGTCGTTGCAATATTTTATGTCACACCATATTTGCGCAGCGGTCTTACAAGCGCCTTTCTTTTTTAAACATTTTTCTATATTGAGAAATATAATGTTACACCGAGTAAATTGATAACCAACATGTCATTCTTCAAAATTGCGCCCGCTCGTGGAATGGCGAAAAACTTTGGCACTTAAAAATCTCCATCTGTGATGTTTAAAAAATTCTACAGGTTACCAGTTTTGAGTTACAGAGGTCTTCTGCTAGAATTATTGCTCTTGCTCTAACAATCGCAGCGATACCTCACATGTGTGGTTTGAACACCGTTTTCACATGCGGGCAGGACTTATGTATGCGTTCGCTTTTGCGCGCAAGCTCAGTGGGAAGAGGCTCTTTACATTTTTTTTTTCTTATTTACTTTACTTTTTATTTTTCATTTTACACTGTCCTTTTAAAAAAAAAATGGGTCACTTTTATTCCTATTACAAGGGATGTAAACATCCCTTGTAATCGAAAAAAAGCATGACAGGACCTCTTAAATGTGAGATCTGGACTTTAATAGAGTTTGCTGTTCGGGTCCAAACTTTTTCCATGTTCAAGAGTTTTGGTGTAAACCGAACCGGGGGGTGTTCGGCCCAACTCTAGTGATGATCCAAGTTCAATGGATGGTGTACACCAGGATATACACAGAATCAGAGTCAGTAACAGGCAGAGGTCAACAACAATCAGGCAGCAAGGTACAGAGTCACTAGGCAGAAGCATGGACAGTAATCCAGGCTGGGGTTGGTAGCGGAGGCAGACAGAAAACATCAGCAGGTAAGGATAATCCAAGAGCAAGGTCAGAGTGGAAGCCAGATCGGTAGCAGGATCGAGGATACACATCAAGACTGGATCACGGGGACAAGGCTGAAGACCATACAGCACAAGACCAGTGCAGGATTGAGGTTTAAAAAGGCCATCTGTCAGAAGTGCATGCATGCTCATATGCACAGGCAAATGAGCAATCTGTCTTCTATGTTTAAGCCCATGCATATGCACATTAGCCAAACAGCAAGTCCTAGCCCAATGACTGGTACCGAGTTTGTGACACATGCTGTCATCTGCTTCTAGTCACAATTGGTCCTCCAACAAGTGTGCTTATATGACCAAAGATTTGATATGTGGTCAATATAGCTAAAGAACCTGTGCTGTGTCCCCTGGAAGTATAGCCACTAATGATGTAACCACTGCTGTGGCTGACTCTGCTATTGTGCCTTCTGCTACTTCCGTTGTTGTCGTCTGTATGTGCTGGCAATATGGCTTCTGCCATAATGCCCCACACTAAATGACATCAGAGATGCACACTGTGGCCTGATGCTGCTAATGTGGAGGGTAGAGAGCCTTGTTTCTCCAGCTGCACCCCCACCTTAGATCTGTGCAGAAAAAAAATGTACAGTACACAAGCAGTCACATAGCCCTGCAGGCTTACTAGTCACATAGGCTCTTATTACCTGGAATGATCAGGACAGTGTAAAACAATACACACAGCATCACATTAACTTCTCAAGGGGGAGAGGCAGAAGGACACCGTAATCAAGGGGAACCAGCATACTACCAGAGGACCTCGCCATTCCCGCCACAGGACTTATTTCATTTTAAAAAGGGGCCAAATCATTGTGCATCACAGTGGGCTGTGCCTCAGAGGGTCTTCAAAGACATAATCCCCCAGCTAGGGTTCAATGCCTTGGACCTCTATAGCACCCTACCGGACGCACCTTGGCCAAACTACTGTGGATAATTTCATATACATAGGCCCATTGCCAATCAGCAACAGTACAGCCCATCCCCGTGTTGTGTCGCTTTCATCTGGTTTGGGGCCCAGATACAATTCTGCTGAGCAAGGACAGCCATAGAAATGGTTCCAGATATCAACCAGTTTCCTAAATCTTGAAAGAACCATTAAAGAATCTGGCATGATAGTGCAGAGAATCGCACAACAATGACCATCACCTTCAGACACTGACAAAAAACTGAGGTCCTTCCTGTGTGAGAGGGGTTATATAGGAAGGGACTTCCTGTCTGTTTCCTGGTGTCCAATCACCTGAAGGTGGCACATGACCCTATGAGTAAGGAATAATAAAGCTGTTCTGTGTCCTGTGATTACATTAAAGAAAGACTATATCAATTCTCTGACTCCATAGGACAACATATAATTAATCAAATTATAAAGGAAGCGATAGTGATGTAGCTTCCGCCCTCTAAAGCTATGGAGCCGAGCGCGGGGCCATCTTCCCCTCAGTCGGCATCCAGGCATTGAGGGAAAAGGACCCGATCGTCTCCGTCACTACCTGCGGTGACGACTGTAAAGCGGCGGGAGGGGAGGGGGCTTCTCCAGCCCTGTTAAAAGTGATTTTGCAGTGAATCTATCACAGAGACCACTTTTATCTGAAAGCTGCCCGCCTGCTTGCCCGTTAAAACGATACTAGTGTTATGTTAGCTATCTGCTGCCATAACAACAGTATTTGATGGCAAAGTACCACCGTATAATGATGGTGGGCAGTCGGTACGTGGTTAAACAGTAAAAATAGCATTTGGTAAAGTCATTTAACACTGATGTTAATTTAATGCTGCATATTCATATGTATTTGAAAAAAACGTGCAAATACCACGTGGCATAAAAATATGCAACACCCACCATTTTATTCTATAGGGCCCCTGATGAAAAAAATATATAATCTTTGGGGTTCTAAGTAGAGTTGAGCGAACACCTGGACATTCGGATTTGGAGGATCCGAACGAACTTTGGAAAAAAGTCCGGGTTCGGCACCGAACGTTGCCCAAACGTTATCCCGGACCCCGAACCCCATTGAGGTCAATGGGGACCCGACCTTTTAGGCACAAAAATGGCTGTAACAAAGTCCTGGCAAGTGCTAGAGTGCTGCAAAAGGAAGTAAAATGGGGGTAAGAGTAGGGCAGGTGCCCTACAAAAAAATGGGGATAAGGAAAATAAATTGAATCAAATAAAAAAATGGGAAGGCAGAAGTGCGCATGTGCGGGAGCTCCATGATGGCCACGTAAGTCAGGAGCTCCGCACCAGGTCCGAACACCGGCAGCTCTTTCGCAGGACACAGCGGGCAGACATTCAAAGACCCAGGCCCCCCGCTTCTATGAACCTCCCCTGCACTCAACCCGATGCCCGGCACCTCGGCTAGGAGGACCTGGAACCGCAATTCCAATCACAGGCCACCGCCGGGTGTACCAAGATGACCGCCGCGGCCTTGCCTCACGCTGCCAATGAGCCTGGTAAATCAGACCACAAGCAGGTACTCTCTCCCCCTACACTAATCTTCTCCCCTGAGACCTTTGGGCAACCCCAGCAATCGATGTCCCCATCTCCAGCCTCCATAGAATCCCTTCTGAGGCACGCTCTGGAGGACAAGGCCGCTACACCTAGTAGGCCCGGGCAGGCCTCCCAGTCAATTAGCCCAGCTCCCAGCCTACACTCCATAGACTCTCCTTCAAACTCAGCAGATCTCTTCCTTAAGATCTCCGACCTCCTAGAAAGGGGCCTATCCAACACAGCCGCCAAAATCACTAATGATATCAAAGCTGATTTCCAGAACCTAGGGGCCAGAATGGAATCCACTGAGCAAAAACTAGATGCAACGGTGACGAGATCTAATCAAAATTCGGACCACATTAGTGTCCTACAGGAACAATTGGACTCTGCCCTGGCCAAAATTGAACTCATGGAGAATAGATCCAGGAGACAGAACTTCAGAGTCAGAGACCTTCCAGAGTCCATCACGGATGTCCAAGGGGCCATCCATGATTTAATGAAAAACCTCATCCCGGACGCCCCACAGCACAGACTGGAACTTGACAGGGCTCATAGAGCTCTGGGGCCTCCCAGGAAAGATGGGTCCTCCAGGGACATCATCGTGAAACCTCACTTCTACACCATGAAAGAAGAAATCATAAAGCAAGCCCGCAACAACTCTCAGATTATGTGCCTGAATCACCAGATACAAATCTTTGCGGACCTGGCCCCCTCCACCATTCAAAAGAGAAGAGCACTCAAACCTCTTCCATCTGTTCTCTCAGCTAAAAACATTAAATACTGGTGGGCCTTCCCCTTTGCAGTGAAATTCGCATGGAACAGTAAACCCTCTCTTTCTCCTCATTCCCAGAAGGCGAAAAGATTCTACTAGATCTCAAGATGATCTCCCAAGAGGCACCCATGGACTGTTCTGGCTCTGCTCCGGGCTCCACCAAACGTCCACCTCCTACCAGCCCTATTACCCCCCTGTGGAGCAAGGCAAAATCCAAAAGATCCAAGGACAATTTACCCCCCTAATTTGGACAGCCCCACTCCTCTGAATCACACTTTTTCCTACCACTCACGTCCCGTGGACTACCATTTATGGTCTCCCACCACTCGGAGGGGGCTTTGGGCCCTCACTACTTATTGATTGCTACTCTTCTCTCCTACACTGGGCCTGACTGGCCGCTGTTACCAATTTGATTGTTTTTAGTTCCAGAACTTGGGCCCTAGTTGTTTTCGGCCCCTTTTTTTTTTCTCTTTTTTTCTTTCAGTCTCCTACAACTGAGCCAATGTGATTTCGGAGTCTGTCTGGGAGTCAATTAGTTTCTTCCTTTTTGTTTTTTCTTGCATGTTGCCTCCCTCCACAGTCTGAATACCCAGCTCTTGTCTCGGACTCAGGATAAAGGACTCCTAACATCAATACCTCTATTTTTGCTCGATATTTGTCTAACGTTGTGTCTTCTTTCACAGGTTTTTACAACTGTTCAGTAGCGCTGCTGGTGCGGGAACTGGTCCCTCATGTGCACCCTCTTACCCCATGGTTACGGCTAGCCTGCCACCATGGGTTAAGACGTTTGCCCCACTTGTTGGGGCGAACGACCTTTGTTTAGGGTCTCGAAAGGTGACTCTCCTGCCAGACCCAAAAGGGTCTATTAGACGACCCTCTTGTTTATTGCTCTTGTTTTCTCTTTGTTCTCTCTCCCTAACCTTCTTTCTTTTTTCAGTCAATCAGGGGTTGGCTACCCCCACTTGCTTGCCCTCTCCCGGATTTCTGCACTTCTAGAGCCCTGAGATACCCCCAAATCTAATTCTTCGCTTGGGTAAGTGACTGCTCTTATACTGATAGCTCGCCCCTCTGTTCCCATGGCTAGTCAAACCCCCCCCCACCTGTCTTTAGGATAGCTACGCAAAATGTGCAGGGCTTCAACTCCCCCACCAAAAGGAGGAAAGTCCTCGAGGAGTATAAAAAACTTAAACTTGACATTGTAATGATCCAGGAGACTCACTTTCCGATTCGGTACAATCCTAAATATCTACACCCCCATTTCCCAATGTTTCACACCGCTAACGCAAACGATAAGACTAGGGGGATAGTGATACTTTTCTCTAAACACTGTAACTTTACATGTTTGTCAGTTTTCAAAGACCCAGAGGGGAGATTCATTCTTATTAAAGGTACACTGAATGATAAGTTATATTCCCTGGTTTTCTACTATGCCCCAAGCTCTTTTCAAAACTCTCAACCCCAGACTAGAGGGCATAGTTATCTGCGGGGGTGACTCAAACACAGCATTTGACCAGCGTTTAGACAAATCCAGACCCCCCAGAGATCAACTAATATGCCCAACTAACCCCAGCCTCAAAATTGCTAAACTCATCCATTCACAAGACCTTATTGACCTTATTGACATCTGGAGGGAACTTAACCCATCTAAGCGGGACTTCACTCACTTCTCTTGCACACATAAATCTTATGCTAGAATCGACCACATCCTGACCTCCCCCTCCTTGATCCACTCCTCCAGCTCGGTATCTATTAAAGACACAGTATGTTCAGATCACTCTATAGTTATACTTTCCCTAACGGACCCTCCTTGCAGTCAATCTTCCCGACAATGGCGCTTAAACAAAACAATCCTTTGAGACCCCATTAGAGTTAAAGAAATAGAGGAGGCCATCAAAGAATATTTCAGCTTAAATGGAGACCCAGGGGTTTCCCCGGAAACCCTCTGGGCGGCGCATAAGGCCACCATTAGGGGCAAGCTCATTCAGATAGCAGCTCAGAATAAGAAAGCCCGCCAGATAGATATCCTTCGCCTTGAACTATCATTTTCCTCTCTCAAAAAGCTACACAAGCAGCGCCCATCCCCAGACTCTCTGGCTAGACTTGATGCAGCTAGACTCGCCCTTAACCTAGCCCTCACCGCCTCGGCCGAGAAACGAATCTGCTGGACCTATGCCAAATTCTATTCCCAGAAAGACAAAATTGGCTCCATGCTCGCACGCAAACTCACCCCTAGGAACAAATGCCATACTATTCCCAGAATCAGAATAGCGGGCCAACCCCCAACAGCTGACCCACATAAAATCCTCAAAGCCTTCCACAGCTTTTACTCTGACCTATATGGGCCAGACAACACTGACAGGGAAATTTCAATAGGTACCTGAAAGACCTTCCCCTCCCTTCCCTCTCTGAGACCCATAGGGCCCTCATGGAGGACCCCATCACAGAAGAGGAGATTATTGAGGTTATCAAGAATCCCAGAACGGGCTCCGCCCCAGGCCCAGATGGCCTTTCAACCCCCGTATTCTAAAACATTTGCCTCCACGTTGGCTCCCTTCTTGGCCAAATTCTTTAATCATAAAGCAAATGGCGACCCCCTAGATCCCCACCTCAACACGGCCTTCATCACAGTTATCCCCAAACCGGACAAAAACCCTGAAGAGGTGAGCTCTTACAGACCTATCTCCCTCATCAATGATGACCTCAAGATCCTCACCAAAGTGCTAGCAAACCGCTTAGCCTCCTTTATTAATCTATATATTCATAAAGACCAAGTAGGTTTTATACCAGGCAGACAGGGTCCTGACCAAATCAAGAGGGCGATCGACATAGTTTCTCTTCTTAACTCCAACTGGGACAAGGGCCCCAAACAAAGAGGTATGCTTCTCTCCCTAGACCTCCAAAAGGCCTTTGACACCGTCGCTTGGCTGTATTTATTAAGGGTGCTGGAACTTTGGGGTTTCGGCACCAGATTCAGAAACACCCTCCGAACACTTTACTCTACCCCTAAGGCAATCGTACGCCTTAGAGCTCATCTCTCGAGTTCAGTCTCCATTGCCAAGGGCACGAGACAGGGATGCCCCCTCTCGCCGTTACTTTTCACCATAGCGAAAGAATCTCTAGCGATCGCAATTTGCTATAACCCAAACATTACGGGAGTCGCCTGTGGATCGCAATCCCACAAATGCGGACTGTTTGCCGATGATATTCTCTTCATTACCTCCCCACTAACTACCCTCCCAAACCTGTTTAAACTTCTCAATGGCTTTGCCGACTGCTCAGGCCTAAAAATCAATTATGCCAAATCCCAAGCCCTCAACATTTCACTTAAACCAGACCTGGTGTCTAGACTGAAGGAAACCTTCAAATTTGAATGGAAAGATACACATATCAAATACCTCAGAATTAACCTTACGTCCAGAATAGACCTCCTATACTCCCTGAACTTTCCCCCTGCATACAAGAAACTGGAGGCTGACCTTAAGGAGTGGTCAAACCACAACCTCTCTTGGTTGGGCAGAATCAACCCCATCAAAATGACTCTTCTCCCACGACTCCTATACCTTTTCAGATCACTGCCCATGCCAGTTAGACGAGATCACCTACAAAGGTTCCAAAGACAGGTTCTAAAGTTCATTTGGCTAGGAGCTGGCCACAGACTCCCTCAAAGAACCCTATTTCTACATAGATCTAAGGGAGGACTAGGACTCCCCCGCTTCCAGTGGTACTACCAAGCTGCCAGAATCGGCCAACTTTCCATGGTCTACTCGAAATTCGAGAAACCTGACTGGATACAGATCGAAAGACATGCAGTCCCCTCATTCACATTAGATTATCTCATCTGGATGAATCCCAAAAGCACACCTCCCATA
Source organism: Glandirana rugosa (assembly GCA_018402905.1). Classification (NCBI taxonomy): domain Eukaryota; kingdom Metazoa; phylum Chordata; class Amphibia; order Anura; family Ranidae; genus Glandirana; species Glandirana rugosa. The sequence continues at coordinate 18,860 of BLSH010186686.1, forward strand.
TTGTCTCAGATTCTTTCACAATCTCTGGCCCTATGGGACAGTGTAAGATCATCTACCACCTTAGTTTCTGAGTTGACTCCCCTCCCACACATCTTCCACAATCCTGCCTTTCCACCGGGACAACACATCATGGCTTTTAAGTGGTGGGTGGATAAAGAATTATACCGAATCTGACACTTTTTCAACTCTTTGGGTCCCATCACAATGAGACATTGTACCACAAAATTAGAGATGCCTGTCTCCGAGCACTAGAGATTCAGACAAATACATCATTTCCTCCACTCCCTTTGGAAAAATAAGCCAAATCCCCCCTCTATCACTCCGTACGAACAGTGGTGCAGGTTGGCCAGAGATCAGAGGGGCGGCATTTCGATCATTTACCAGTCACTCTCCCTTTCTAATTCTAAATCCAGCTACATGGGCGCCTGGGAAGATGACTTACAGCTAGATTAGGATCTTGAGAGATGGCAAACTAACTGTCGCAGAGCCTACAAGGAAATCCTAAACATGACCCTTATAGAAGCCAACCTTAAAAGGTATACACCAGGTGGTACCTCACACCTGCTAGACTTTCGTCTTACTACCCGTCAGCGGACCCTCTTTACTTCAGAAATTGTCTTCTAACGGGAGACCATCTCCACATTTGGTGGAGTTGCCCCAAGATCAGAACATTTTGGAAGAGGATATTCAACCTGATCACCGTAATCACGAATTGCCATCTCCCTAGAATACCAACTATTGCTCTATTAAACGCAGATGTTCCCAAAGTCCCCAAACACTCCCGTAAGTTAATTCACTTCATCTTCCTAGGAGCCAAAATTACTTTAGCTAAAGCGTGGAAGCAACCCAAGGTCTCTTTCAAGGCAGCCTGTCGTAAAATTTCTTGGATAATGGAGCAAGAAAAACTAGCCAGTATTATCACAGACTCCACAGCTAAATTCGAAGCCACTTGGGAACCCTGGGCAAACTTCATGGGGATCTCTCTTATCCCGGGTTATCAAAACCCAGCTCCTCCTTCCCCGGACCCCCCTGATTGACCTCCTCTCTCTGTACTCTCTATTCTCCTACCTCTACTCTGCTCTTTTCCCTCTCCTTCTCTTTTTTCCTATTGACCTGTGCCCTCCCAGCCTCCGGGGTGGGAGGCTCACAGTCCCTCCAGCTTTGGTTCACTGCATAGGTTAGGGGGCCCCAGTTCTTCCCCCTCCTATGAAGATATTGTTCTCATTGATTGTTATTGACCCTGCTCCCTCTTTGGGCCTGGGCACTTATCCCCACAGCGGGTATAGGACACAGAACACTGACCCCTCTGCCCGAAGTGGGACTCTTTCAATGCCTAAGTCATGTTCCCTCATTTTTAACCTAATATGGTCCCATTGAGCTCATCCAGGATACCTGTCCACATTACACACTGGGCTCCTCTGCCGGGCCGGCCGGTCAGTTGGGCGGTCCTATCCCTCTCCCCGCTTCGCAGTTTGTTCCTATTCGGGGCGGTGTGGGGGGTGGGATCGGTGGTGGGCTGGCAGCGGGAGACCGAAGCCTACCCTCCTCCATTGTGTATCCTGATTGTTCATTCCTTTTATATGCCTTTTATCTTGCTCATGTATTGTACTACCTCTGTTGTGAACCAGTCCTTTCTATTTTACGAACTCTGTATTGTATTTTATTTCATAAAAGATTTCAATAAAAACATTGAAAGCAAAAAAAAATGGGAAGGGGGGGTGGATGTGGAGTAGGAGCCTAGAGGTTGACTAGGCCGTGACCATGGCAGGGTAGGTGGAAGTGGCGGTGGTCGAGGAGGAGGTTTGTTTGTTTATAATTGGGGTAGCCCCAAAATATTGAGGCCTATTCAAAAAAACAAGTATACGAATGGCTGTGTGAGTCCGGTCTAAATGTTTATTCTGCATAAGGTACAGACAAGTCTTGTGGGATCCATGCCTGGTTCATTTTAATAAAGGTTAGCTTGTCCACGTTGGCTGTGGACAGGCGACTGTGCTTGTCTGTGATAATGCCCTCTGCCGTGCTAAACACATGTTCAGACAATACACTGGCTGCAGGGCAGGCCAACACCTCCAAGGCATAAACGGCAAGCTCAGGCCATGTGGCCAATTTGGAGACCCAGAAGTTGAATGGGGCAGACCCATCAGTCAGTACGTGTAGGCGTGTGCACACATGCTCTTGCACCATGTTGCTGAAATGCTGTTTCCTGCTAAGACGTTGTCTATCGGCTGGTGGTGCTTGTGCTGTGGCGGGCTGCTGACAAAGCTTTTTCACATTTTGGCCATGCTAACCCTGCCTTCTGAGGTGCTGGCGGTGGCACAGCTGCGTTGGTGGCCTCTTCCTCCTCCTCCTCTGCCTTCGCCTTGTGCTTCCGCTGAGCCCCCGGTGTCATTTGGGAATGCCCTCAGTAGCGCCTCTACCAGTGTGCGCTTGTAGTCGCGCATCTTCCTCTCACGCTCCAGTGAGGGAATTAACACATTGTCCTTGTAACGGGGATCCAGCTGGGTGGCCACCCAGTAATCAGAAGAAGTTACAATGTGGGCAACTCGGCTGTCATTGCGCAGGCACTGCAGCATGTAGTCGGCCATGTGTGCCAGGCTGCCCAGAGGCAAAGACAAGCTGGCCTCTGTGGGAGGTATATCATCTGTGTCCTCTGTATCCCCCCAGCCATGCTCCAGTGATGCCCACGAGCTGCGTTGGGTGCCACCCTGCTGCAATTCCTCCTCCTCCTCATCTTCCTCATCCTCCTTGTCCTCCAGAACTGTGCTCTGGCTTGAATATTTTTGACCTGGCCTATGCTAGTGCAGGTACCCACCCTCCGAGCCACTTGCGAATGACTTGTCTGATAACCTTGGAAATTACCCCTCTTCCTCCTCCTCCTCCTCCTCATCCTTCTGTGCCACATCCTCTTCCATCATGGCCCGAAGTGTTTTTTCAAGGAGACATAGAAGTGGTATAGTAACGCGGTATAGTAACGCTGAGAACAGCGTCATCAGCACTGGCCATGTTGGTACTCAAAATACCGCAATATGCTACACAGGTCTCGCATGGAGGCCCACTCTTTGGTGGTGAAGTGTTGCTGTTCCGCAGAGCGACTGACCCGTGCGTGCTGCAGCTGAAACTCCACTATTGCCTGCTGCTGCTCGCACAGTCTCTCCAGCATGTGCAAGGTGGAGTTCCACCTTGTGGGCACGTCGCACATGAGGCG
>BLSH010186686.1:23789-47278 GCA_018402905.1 Glandirana rugosa
TCTAACACCCTCATTAAACTCTAAAGTGTATGACGACGAAACTTACTGTGTAACGTCTAGTTTGGGACGGATTGTGTTGTTAGCAATGCTAGCATGTGTTGCTAGTCTAACACCCTCATTAAACTCTAAAGTGTATGACGACGAAACTCGCTTGACTGACGTGATCCATCTCCGAAGACGAATCTCCCTGTCTAATAATAAGTTTTTAGTAACGGATGAGGATATCCCGGTCGACAACGACATTCACTGTGTAATAACAAGTTTTTAGTTGAGGATCAAGATTTCCCTCTCAAAGGTCGACAATGAATCTCTTTGAACAATAATGTGTCACTTACAGCAACAGCTGGCCCTATAGGAGTAGGCAATGATTTTTGAATAATAATCTGTCCCTCTAAGCAGAAGCCTCTACCTAGTGCAGTCAGTTCGCTCAAAGCAGCAGTATGTGAAATCTCAAATTACTCCCACAATCTGATCGTTGTGTACGATCGTAACGATTGTTGTGTTAGGCAGGGTTTGATCTGCAATGTGTCATTCAAAGCAGCAGTATGTGAAATCTCAAATTACTCCCACAATCTGATCGTTGTGTACGATCCCACAATCTGATCGCTGTGCATGATCGTAGCGATCGTTGTGTTATGCAGAGTTTGATCTGCAATCTGTCACTCAAAGCAGCAGTATTTGAAATCTCAAATTTCTGCAATCTGCCCCTCAGAGCAACAGCAGTATTAATCTCAGGATGCAGGATCAGATGTTAAAATGTCTGCAATCTCTCCCTCACAAAAATGCCGGCAGCTTCCTCTCCCTACACTAACCCAAGAGCATGTGACATGCAGCACAGTGACTCCAGCTTATAAAGAGGCTGGGTCACATGATGCACTGGCCAATCACAGCCATGCCATTAGTAGGCATGGCTGTGATGGCTTCTAAGGGCACACCAGTGAAACTTGTTGATTGGCTGCCCTTCAACTATTCAACATGCGTGATCAACTACAAGAACCCAGAACCCGAAACCGAACGTTTTTTGAAATGTCCGTGTTCGGGTCTGGGCCCGAATACAAATGTATGTAAGATCTAATCAAGATATTTTGTTTTAACTGTAAAGGTAGAATTATAATTCATCCTACTTGTGTGTATTTACAACGAACCCAGTGTTGTTTCCAAAATAAACTATTACATATGTGGAGGTCCTCATAATTAATGTTCTCAGCAAAGTCTGTTTGCTTTTATCTGGGACCTTCCAACATTTATTGAACATAATTCACAGTTTCAGAAAGTGATGTTTACTGGTGTGCAAGCTTGATTCACTGCACAACACAACAAGGCATCCAGTTGTTACAAAACTGAAAAACTATTGATCAAACTCTATTATGTGTTAATGAAGCTGCAGTTCCAACTCAATTTCATGTATAACTGTTGCAGGTCAATGAATTTCTCTGCAGAGTGTGACAGTACCCTGTGTCTTTCTTCTTTTTTGGCTTCCTAATAATGAGATGTTTGGAATATATAAAAAGTAAAGTATTTGAAAAAAAATCTTCTTTTTCAGAAATATTCACTTTACTAAAATGATATTTACAAAATAAAAGATGTTTTTTATGCAGCTTTTCAAAAACACAAAAATATATTGTAAAAAATGAGAACATAATACAATATATAAAATGTATCCAAAACAAATGTGAAACAGCAGTACATAAAACCATGGAACTCCCTGCAACCCGCCTTCCACTCCTAAAGTGCCCAGCACACACCACCAAGCCGGAGCACCGAACTGACCCTCTGTTATCGTCCTGGGAGGTTCCCACAACAAGCCTAAGAATACCTCCATTAAGAAGGCCCTGGCCCGCAGCGCAGACAAGATGGCGACGGCACACTCCTCACACACCTCTCCCAGCAGCGGAGCACGCACTCACTAGCAACTACTGACCCAGCCAGCTCTGCAAGAGGAATCTGATAGTGAATTCCTCCTCTCCTCAGGTACTATATCTGACCAATCGCCCCCCCCCCCTGCACTGCTGCAGCAGATAGAAAAAATGCTGCACAAAGCCCTCATGCAAACTTCAGAGCACATTACAAATAGCCTCACCAAGGAAATTAGGAAGCTGGGAGTCCGCAGTCCTGTTCTTGAGGTGAGGATAGACAAAACTGAAGTTACAGCCCAGGACTATATGGCAAAATTAGAGAACCTCAAAGAAGAGAACATAACTCTGCAAACCAGAATTGAAGACTATGAAAACAGAGCAAGGTGATCAAATCTTCGCATCAGAGGAATCCCAGACATGGTACTTGATTTACAATCTACTATGACAGCCTTTTTCCAAGAGCTCCAGGGGGCATTTCCAATAGAGCGTCTGGAGATGGACAGAGTCCACCGGACACTGACCCCCAAAAAACAAGACAGCCCCCACGAGATATCATCGCAAAGCCCCATTACTACCGCACCAAAGAGCAACTCCTTGCAGCAGCCCATGAGAAACAAGTCCTCAGCTTTCAGGGGCACAACTACCAGCTCTTCTCGAACCTGTCCATCATAAAATGCTGAGCCATGAAACCCCACCTTATGGAGCTCTAGCAACGCCACATAACCTATCAATGAGGTTTCCCATTTTCAGTCTGTTTCACCTATCAGGGATCCAAATACAGATGCAGATTGACGGAAGAACTCTACCACACCCTACAAGAGCTACACCTGGTGGACAACCCCCCCAACCTCCCGCTGGAGATCAGTCTCCATCTCCCTGCTCAAGCCTGCATCATCCTCCGGAAACCAAGGTGAACCTTATGTCCACAAGAGAAGCCGTCTCACCTCTCCAGTCCATGACCAGGAAGACTCAATGGATTGAAGCCTGACCCACCACCAAGTTTTTTCTATCCCCACACCATGCACTTGATACACCGCTGGTCGTACTTTGGACCCCCATGACCAGCTGCATGCAAGTATTTACCCTTGCTTGACCTAATTACTGGTTTCTAACATTCTTTTTTGTTTAATATCTGTTTATTTAAAAAAACAAAAGGAAAATGAAATGGGGTACAGGATACTGTCACATATCATAGTGTACAGACTGTTATCAGGACAATAATGCTGACAATCTTAGTAGCTCAAGTCAATCATACAGTCGAAAATAATGATTGGTAGTATCTTAGAAATATAAAGAAGACAGAGGGGGAAGAAAAAAGAGGGAAAGGGTCAGAGTAGGGGGAGTGGAGGGGGGGAGAGAGGATACATGTGCTGGCACAAGTAGGTGGTCATTATTTAGCATAATCAGGCTATTAATAATGATAATACATATCTACAGGTTGTTAGGAGTTCTGGTAAGAGGTGCATCCTCCGCTGATGAGATTGAGGTGGTTGATGGGTACACTGCTGCTTTGTACATTGAGGTGGATTTATATTCCAGCCACACGGCCCAAGTTTTGGTGTGTCGGCTGCTGTTTCCTCTTGATGTGTGAGTAAGGTCTTCTAAACATATTTCGTCTATTTTTTGTAACCAGGAGGACACAGTGAGAGTTGTCGGTTGACCCCATAATGTGGGGATGAGGACTTTCCTGAGTTTAAAAGATGAGGAAGTATGGATCATTTATATGATCCAACCTATTCTGGTGAATTATGGAAGAGTATTGTCCAAGAGTCAGAGGGGAGAGGGACCCCAGGGATATCCTTGATGAGATCAATGATAGTTGACCAAAAGGTGCGTATGATGGGGCAATGCCACAAAATATGTGCATGTGTGGCGATTTGGCCGCAGTTACGGAGCTTATAATTAGCTTCAGCTGTTTTAGACACTATGGAGGATGAGTGCGCCAGCTTCAGGATTTTTTCTCTTTGCTTATCTGTTAGTTGCGAGTTTAAGTCTGTTTGCCATTTTGTCAGGTAAGCTGGATGTGAGGAGTACTGTAGGGAGGCTAGGGCTTTGTAGAACTGTGAAACAGCATGAGTAGGGGTGTCTTTAAAATTGAACATTACTTCAAATCGGATTTAAGTCTTGGATATCTCATATTGGACGAGGCAAAGATAGAAGAATTTGATGTACTTGCTTATGTCTCCACCTATCCATGAAAGTGAGTGGTTTAGATCCAAGAATAGAGGAAAGTGGTTTGAGATTATCAGTATGTACAAGATGGTGGAATAGTAGGAGGCACTCTGGAGACCATGGTTTGAAGCCTGCGTCCATGGAGCCAGGGGGGAAGTAGTCATGGTTTAGGAGAGGCAGAAGGGGAGAGTTGTAAGTCCATGAGTGCTTCTTATGAAGTAAGTCCCAGATTTCCAGGGTAGATTTTGTGAGTGGGAACATTAAAGGGGCAAGGGTTCTGTAGATGCGGGGAATCCAGAGTACTGTGGAAAGGTCTGAGTCACTCAGATCGTTCCACTTGAACCCATAGTTTCAATTTCACAGAGTATTTCCAGTCCGCTATTCTAGAGCGCTATAGCATGGAAGTACATTTTTAAATCAGGAAGGGCAAGTCCATCAGTCATCTTTGAATTATAGAGTGTTGATTTGGACATTCTGGGGTGCCTGCCCCTCCAAATGAAGTGAGAGATCATGGTCTAAATAGTATTGAAAAAACTTACTGGGACGTGTAAGGGTAGCATCTGAAACAAGTAAAGGATGCGTGGTAATACGTTCATTTTTATTATGTTTATTTTCCCCAGCCAGGAGTGGGATAGCGAGGCCCAGGCACAGAGATCGGTATTGGTATATAATTATGCCGAAATATATTTTGAGGATTGGGGGTGAGATGGATCCCTAGGTATTTTAGGGAATCTGGTTGCCATTTCAACGGAATTCTAACCTTATTCTCACACTTAACCAAACTGTGCCTTCCTATTACCTAGACTATGCAAGTTTACAACTAAATTATTTTCCATTTTTTGTTCTTGGCTTGTCTCCATTGGACTACAGCCTCACCCACAAGTTATGGGCCTTGCTACCACTAGACCCAGAGGAAATAACCAGCAACCTCTTTGCTGCTCTAACACCACCCCTCATCAACCCATTCTCATTCTGACTTTGAATCCCCCACTTGACTAGTGAACCTAACTACCCCCCCCACACACAAAGTTTTAGGGCAATACGGCCAGCCCCACCTGGTAGAAACCGTTATTCCTTGAGCCATGATTCCCGATGACCAACGCTACCCTTAAATGCTAAACACTTAGATGGCCACAACGTCTACTGCAAGGCTAATTTACTTTAGTCTTTGTTAAGGGAATTTTCAGTGAAATCTATTGTGCCCTACACGTTAATACTCTCTCCTCAGTTAAGTAACCAATGAAAGACTACCAGCACTTTGAATACCTCCCCTTCTCCCACCTCCTTTGAAATCATTTGAAGCCTTGCACCCAAATTCCCACCAATGGACTGCAGAATGTGATTTGCGTTATGTAACATAAAAAACAAAAGTGCAATGCCATTCAAGTTCATAAATATAGTGTCCAAAGAAATGGTAAGAGGTATATAAGAAGCCGCAGTGAAAAGGGTGTCACTAATCCAACACACTGTGTAAGGTGACCTCTGCCCTAGCTGTCCACAGGGGGAGGGGCTATGAATGACGTCAGCCATGACCATCTTGGACGATTAGGACGTGTGTTGTATATTGTGTGTTTATTCTGGCACTTGGCTTGAAGTGCCATCTAATGTGAGTACATCTGCTTTTACATATTTTAATAAATTATCTTAAAATGGAGAGCATTAGATCTACTTATTCCTGTTTATATACGTCCGCGGTGCTGCTGTTGAACTATGCCTGACTTGGCTGGTGGGATTATCAGGATAGAAGGAGACTGCTGTCTGTTATGTGACCTCTCTGAGGTCGAATACATGAGGTGAGGGGCTTGTACTACTGTCGGTGGACGGACGGAGGTCACCTTACACAGTGTGTTGGATTAGTGACAACTTTTACACTGCGGCTTCTTATATACCTCTTACCATTTCTTTGGACACTATATTTATGAACTTGAATGGTGCTGCACTTATTGTTTTTTGTTTATACTTTGAGGTTTATTGAATTTCCTTAGAGTGTTCAGCTGCCTTTGATCTTTGAGTGTTTTTATTTTGATTAAGCGTTGAATATATTGTTTATTTGGTGTTATGTAACATATTGCTTCGGTCTGTACCTTTGCATGGAAGATCTGTGTGCTCCAACCAGCCCTCCCCTAATATGTGGGCTTTTGATGAAGGCAACACTTCCCCTGAAATGGATCCCCCATCACTTGCACGGGTTACACCTGATTTATGGTTCTATTACAGTTTAATGTTGTATTCTTCTAACCTCTCTGTTCTTACCTCCCTTTCTAATCCAGCTTCTTTTTGGTCCTTCCCCCCCACCCTACAAGTCCACGTGGGTTGTCCTGTCAGTCCAACGCTCTGCTCCTTTCTCTTAACATTCAGGGTTTCAACCTCCCCCAAAAATGCACCAAAGCGTTTCTATATTTTAAATCCCAGATGTCTCACATAGTATGCTTGCAGGAGACACACTTCACTACGCAATCCACCCCAAAATGTTTCAGTCCCTTTTACCCACAAACATACATGGCCTCGGCCACAACTAAACAACGAGCCTTCCATCGATTCACCTCATTCACACTCGAAACTGAAATTAAAAACCCGGAAGGCCGCTACCTGATCCTAACAGGTTATGTAATGGATGTGGCCATCACAGTAGTTTCCTCCTATGCTCCAAACAAGAAACCCGTCCCTTTCCTCTCTCACCTTACACAGGTGATATCCTCACATAAAATAAGTACAGTCATGTGTGGAGACTCCAACCAGGTCCGATGGCTACCCAGCCATATATTACCGTACCATTACAGAGATCCTCTTCCCCATCCTAGCCAAGGCATTTAACACAATACTTAAGAGCCACTCATTCAGACAAGAAACCCTAACAGCAATTGTTTGTTTGATCCTCAAACCCCACACGGATGACACCCTATGCACAATCTACCGCCCAATATCTTTACTAAATCTCAATATTAAACTTCTCAACAAAATTTTAGCCAACCGTTTGAACAAAATCATTGGTAGTCTTTTACATCGGGACTAGACAGGTTTTATACCAACACGTCAAGCCAGTGATAACATCCACCGAGCAGTCCTTCTGGAACATACGGCCAGAACATGTCATATCCCCGCACGTTTCCTCTCGCTTGACATACGGAAAGCCTTTGATTCCGTTTCCTTGCCCTATTTGCACTACACCTTGCAGAAATAGGGATCCGGCCCTCACTTTATGCAATAGATCTCTGCACTGTATGACACACCTTGTGCATGTGTCAAATATGCTGTATACAAATCTGAAACCTTTAATATTGAAAGAGGTACATTTCCTTCCTCAAAAACTCAGCCTTCTACCGAGCATGGGAATCTCCAGCAGCATTCCATAACTGGGCCTCCCTAGGCCTACTCAGACTACATAGCCGAGTTACCTCTTCCTTTCTTACATCCCTAACACTTAGGGAATCCTCAAATCTACCCCCATCCAAGTTATTCTGCTACCTTCAAATAAAAAACTTTTACGTGCTGTATGTACACAATAATGCCACCCTCAACACTCCCTCTAGCTGTGAATCCATATGTAAACAAAACCCACACGCTAAAGACTAATCTCAACCCTGTATTCCCACCTCCTAGTCAATATTGACTCAGATAAACCACAGTACATCCAGAAATGGGAGAGAGACCTTGGTCGCACCCTCGATGCAGCTGACTGGTCAGAAATTCGGTCTTCAACCAAATCATCCTCGCCCAATATCCAGGCAATGGAAATCAACTACAAGGTACTAAGCTGTTGGTACATGGTACCCTCGAGGATTGCCAAATACATTCCATCCTACTCAGTTCAGTGCTTTACAGGCTGCTTGGACCCAGGCATGCAATACCACATATGGTGGACTTGCCCAGTAGCGCAAACCTTCTGGAAACACATATTTGAGGTAGCGTCCCAGCTGTCAGACTTCCCAATACTACCAGACCCAGCTACAGCTCTACTCAACCAGAAACTGGACACACTGACCCATAAGCAATTTAAACTCTTAATTCAACTTTTTACAGCCACCAAGCAAACCATAGCAAAATCTTGGAAATCCCCCTCCCTGACAGTTGCTGAAACCAAACACAGAGTAACCAGATTCATGATACATGCTAAAGCAGAGGCTATCGAAAAATACCAGATCCCCAAGTTTGAACAAACCTAGAAACACTGGATTGAGCAATGCCTACCCCCATCCTTTGAACAGGAAGTTCTACTACCATGGTGAACTCCACCCTAACCTCTGTATCAGAAACTGAGCCGATGACAGGACCAACCCTGTGGACCCAATTTTCTTTTTCCCCCCTATAACCCCTTTCTCCTCTCTCTCCCCTCTCCTTACTACCAGTGATCTTTCATGCTGATGCTGTATGAGTTTAGGCATGGTTATCTGCATTTAATAGAGTCATATCAACTTAAGCAACCTCTTAGGTTTCAGATTAATCATCCAACACTGACACAGTTAGCTCCTATATGGGGTATCTGGGAGTGCTGGGCAATAATCATAAGAGGACTCTTCAATACTAGACTTAATTCAAGCAATACACCCATGTCTAGAGCACAAGGCCTAGTTATACATTTTTTTCTTGTCATTGAAGTACCTTAAGTGTCCTTTTACATGAATGACTATGTATATCTTACATGTTGCTCAGACATTGTAAATTCCAATATACATTTTTGAACAAGATAGATAAAAAAAATGCAGTTCCCTGATAGAGGAAAGGGTACAAAACAGTGGTATTGTGTAATATTTTACATGTTACCATATAATCTATCGAGCACATTGGCTCATTGGTAACTAGTTAAGGAGGTGTCTAGAGATGGGTCGAACATTGCTCGGTTCGGCTTGCACCAGAACTCTCGAACATTGCATAAATTCGGACCTGAACGGTGAACCCCATTGAAGTCTTAGGGACCCGAACTTGAAAAATCAAAAGTCCCCATTTTGAAGGCTTATATGCAAGTTATTGGTCATAGAAAGGGTATGGGGGCATAGCTACTGGCCTGAGGAACATTTACCAATGCAAACATTTTTTTTAAAAATAACCTTTTTTAAAGGAGTAGTGATTTTATTAATGCTTAAAGTGAAACAGTAAAAATAAAAATTCCTTTAAATATAGTGCCTGGGGTGTCCCCTTAGTCTGCCAGTAAAGTGGTGCATCTGTACCATGTATAGAACCTGCTGCAGCAAAATTGACATTTATAAAGAAAAAAATGACATTTAAATGAATTTTCCTTGCAAGCTTTTTCTAAACAACAGCTTGGGGAGCCAGTCTATATGATGAGGCCACAATTTAGTGCATTCGGAACAAGATTAGAGATTTTTTGGATACATTCTGAGGGTCTCTTTGGCAGACTTTGGATGGAAATAACATTTTTTTTAGCTAAAGTCTGCTGGCTCTTTTTCATACTTTTGATAGAAGTAGCAGATATGGAAAAATGTGGCTTTGGGTGTTGGTGGAGGCTTCACACCATAATCATATAGAGGTACTCTTGATGAAAGTATGCATTGGCCTTGCTGTAAAGAGAAAAATATTTGATTCCCCTGTCACACAGTTGTGGAAAAATTGGTCTTTGGGTGTTGGTGGTGCCTTCACTCCTAACCTTCTAGAGGTACTCTTGATAAAAAGCAAGAAATGGCCTTGCTTTAAAAAATGTAAATTTGATGCACCTGTCAAACAATCACAGAAAATTGGTCCCTGGGTGTTAATTGTGCCCATTAAACCTATACCAAATAATTACTTCAAGATAGTATCAAACACCCACAAAGCTTGCAGACAGATTTGAGATCCCAATAACACTTAAATCAGCAACATCGGCATCAGGGGCTTGATAGCTGCTGCTAATCCAAGATTGATTATTTTTGACAAATGTCAGTCAGGGAACAGAGTCTGTAGACACACGTGCTCCTTTATCTGTCACAAAACCTCTGGCACCACTGAATGCCTGTTCGGAAAGCAGCTCTATTTCATACTGGGCATTTTCTGGCCAGTGGTCTATTCTCATGACTCAGAAACCCAGTGGAATGTCTACTTGAAAGCTTTCCATGTCTGTTTTTGCCCCTAGATAATCTTCCACCATATAATGCAGAAGCTTCCAATGGGATCTTGAAGCTGACAGCCATGGGCGCTGAGGACTAATTTTTTTTTTTAAATGCATTACTGAGGCAGCCCCCTTCTCCAATGCTCATTATTTGACCAACAGAAGCCTCAAAAGTAGCTTTTCAATGAGCCTGTAACCTACCAGAGTCTGGAAAGGCATTACATAAACTCCTCTTTAAGGTATCCTCAAGATATTTCATTCTGTGCTCCCTCTGCGAGGGCAGGATGGGTTCCGAGACTTTCCCCTTGTAACGGTAGACAAGTAGGGTGGACAACCAATAATTAACCTTCTCCTTGTTGCCACAAATTCTCAGGTCCTTTTGCAGGCTTTGAAAAATAAGGGAGCCCATGCACTGCAAGTTTGCAGAGGCATAAGAAGCCTTTAGGTCATTGAAGATTACAGTACCTGGAACTGCCTTTTCCCAGTCATGTACTACTCCCAAGGTTTCTGGGGACTGAAAACCATCCCTTAAGGTTTGACATCTGCCTTCCTCTGCTTCTATGTCTCCAATAGTGCCAGAATCCTCCTCCTCCCTTTCCTCTTGTGTATTCTGTGGTGTAGGAAGAATCGGGTCTGCATAAAGTGGGTCTTGAGAGGAAAGGAAGTCCTTCTCTTCCTCCTGCTGCTCTTCCTCGAGTGCCCTGGATACAATTCCATGCAGAGTATGCTGCAGCAGGAACACATAAGGGATTGTGTCACTGATGTATGCATTGTCACAGCTCACCATTCTTGTCGCCTCCTCAAATGGTGGCAGTACAGTGCATGTATCCTTTAATCAGCAGCCATTGACTTGGAGAAAAAAAAACAGAGCTGCCCTGAGCCTGTCCTTGTGCCATACTCACATAGGTACTCATTGACAGCCCTCTGCTGCATGTTCAGCTGCTGCAGCATTGCCAAAGTTGAGTTCCACCTGGTGAGCATGTCAGAAAAAAAGAGGTTTATGGGCCGGCTAAATGCCAACTGTACACTGGCTGTGTATGACTACCTGAAATGGCTACAGACTCTTCTAGCCTGCCTTAGAAGATCTTCCAAACCTGGGTACCTGTTTAAGAAACAAAACATGTGGCGCAAGTGAAAAGTGTTACTGCGGTAACGCAATGTCCATCATTTCAGTCTTCAGAGTTCACTAATTCAGGGCCAGCCTTGTTAGGAGCATGGAAGTGGTCTCCAAACATGTAGAGAAAAAAGAAAAGTACAGGCGCCTCTGAGTGCAGATTGTTAAACCATTTATTCCAAGCATAAAGAATAAAACTCACGTAGTGAAGTTTAAGAACAAGCATATAATGTAGATGTCTGGTGAATGAGGAGTGCACAGGTCTGCACTGGGAGCCATCTCTGTCACTCGTGGGGCTGTCCTGGCTGGCTGGATGTTGGTATGGTGGAGGAGAGCCAAGGGTGAGGGCTGGAACACAAGCTGGAATGCAACGCCGAATGTGAGGACATCACCGGCATGCTCGCAATGCATTTTCGGAGCATACACACTGAAGAGATGCAGACAATGTCACTCCTTTCTCAAGCTGTAGTAACTGGGGCTGGAAATGCATTATGTGTGCCTTGATGTGCTGCCATTTAGTGGAGAGGTGTACTATTTCCTCTGCCAACACACCTCTATAATAACCTGAATTAATAATATACAATATATAGTGTAATTGCCAATGCTCAAGGCATAGCGTAAAAGCATAATGTCATAAAAACATATTTTAGAAAACAAACATAATATATTATGAAGTAATGATAATACATGCAAAGAACTAGCGGACCTCGTTTTTTCTGGGATTACAAATTCACTAGGGTCACCTATCTAGTTGCTAATTTGAAACGTGACGATATTAGACTAATGCTCTCCTGGTGGCCTAAAAGGATATTGAGCACCCATATGGAATATTTTGATATTATAGTGATCATTCTAAATTTCTTTAGTATGATGATATAAGAAACTTTATTAATTGAAAATTTAATTGGGCATATAGCGTGTGTCAAGATCTAAATGCATCTATATGTAGTGATAAATAAAACATATATTTCACTCATAAGCAGCTGTTTTTTAATATTTATATAACATCAGATGAGGGCTAAATTAATTATAAGCATTAATATTCTAGAGTATGTAAGGGTTACAATACCCCTGGTGTATGCCCGGTAAATATACACAAACATATAAAAGGGGACAAAAAGATCGGAACACTATGTTACCCACACCCCATACACTCCAAAGGAAGATGGAAGCATCCCCCCACACATAAACATGAGGCTCCTTCATTCCCGAAGTGTATGGTTCATGGGGCCACAATGTGATGACCACCTGTTCTCCACAGCAAGACCTCATCCATTACTGCTCCAACATAAAACAATATTGGGCCAATGGGAAGTGTGGCAAATACAACCACCTATATTTAAATGCATTTTGCTAAAATGTAGTGCGATGGTCACTTACTACCTCGAAATGCCGCCCACCACCCAGCCATCTTTAAATTCCAACAAACCACCTCAAAAGGACAACAATCCTGATCCCACCTAGGAGAAAGGAAAATAAGTACAATGTAGAGGCTTACAAAATGGTAGACACTTCAAATCTATTGTTCAATCTACCAGGTGATAGAGTGTCAAGAGAATAAATCCAAAATGTTTCCCGTTCACAAAGCCTATAGCAGTTTCTCAGAGATTCCTAGGCATCTGCTCGATGATCCATATGTCACGTGCCTGGTGGGTGAGTCTGGTAGTGCAGTGGGCAACCTTTCTTGTGGCCCTGGTTCGGGAACCCCTGGTAGAGTAGACAGGGAGCTTCGGAGCACAGAGGGGCACAAGGGCTGAGATAGCTGCAGTTGATGGTGTGCAGATTCCGTAGAAGCTTGTGCAAGGTAGAAGGTTAGTTGTACAGGCCGGGTCGGTAACTGGCGGACAAGTGCGGTACAGTGGGAGCAGGCAGGCGGATGGTTGGGTACAGGCAGGGTCATCAACAGGCGGGCAGCAGAGGCACACAAGGATCAGGCGGAAGAAGGGTCGTAGACAAGCTGAGGGTCGGTGCAGGCAGAGTTCAAGCAGAGTAGGCAAGCCGGGTCACAGGTACAGGAGATCTCAGGAAAGTAGTCAACGAACACTTCAGGACACGCTGTAGATCAGACAGCACTTGCTGCAGTGTTTGCTGGGTAGAAATAGAGCTGTTTGGTGCCATTTCCAGTGCACATGTGTGAACGCGCATATAGCGCTAATAAAGTCCAAAAATGCTGGTCTTCTCCTAACACCATACCTCTAAAACTATGGTGGATTTGTTATGATATTCGGGAAAATGATGAGGGATGCTATATTTGTCCTTACTTTCCTCTACCCATCTCTGATGCTTGCCAAATCTTTGTTGAAATGGTGGATAGTACGTCCTACATATAGCAGGTTACAAGGGCAGCTTAAACAGCATACCACAATTGTAAAATTCTTCAAAGTTGTAGGTTTTTTCCCTTGGTGGAGAATTTTTTTTTGCCATGTTGTACAAAAGCACAAATTTTGCATAGGGACTTTTTGTATTAGTACATGCCCTGCAGATGTATAAGACAAATCCGGGGAGAGGGGGTCCTCAAATGGGGCTTCAATTTACTGGGTGCAATTTTGTTTTTTAAATTGGGTGCTTTTATATATGTCACACACGGTTTGTTAGGAAGGAGAAGTTTAATGTGTGGGTTCTCTTGGTTGAAGAGAAACACTAAAAGACAGGAAGATTACCTAATAAAAAACAAACTAGGTAAATTTAACCACTTCCTGCAAATCGCCGTAAATAGGCGATGGCTACTTTTGAGTGGCTGTACCGGGATATAGCCTGCAGCTGCAGGCTATAAACCGGTACCATTTTTTAGAACGGACGGTCGGCCATCCGGTGATAATGACCGATCCAGCTCGAGAGCCGCTTAATCGTTATCCCCAGGGGCGGGAGGGGACATCCCCACCTCCCTCCGCCTTCCGCCGCTCTTCTCCGGCCTCCCGTCCCATCGGGAGACCAGATCGTCTGTCGGCTCAGATGAGACCTGATCAGCTCCGATCGGGTCTCTTTCGGCAAATTCCGGAAAGTGACGTCATAATGTCACTTCCGGTTTACCCGGCGGTTAACGGCGCCAGTTTTAAAAAAAGTATGACCACCCAGCCCTCCATAAAGAGTACCACTATAGAGTCACCATATATTACTATCACAAGGGATGTTTACATGTTTACATTCCTTGTGATAGCAATAAAAGTGATCAGAATTTTTTTTTTAAAGGGACAGTGTTAAAAATAAATAAATAAAATTAAAAAAAAAAATAATAATAAAGCTCCACCATCTCTACGAGCTCGCACAGCAAAGAAAATGCATACGCAAGTCGTGCCCGCATATGAAAACCGTTTTTAACTTGTAATAAACAAATGTAAAAATGGGCCCCGGTTGGTAAGTGGTTAAATGAGACCTAGATAATTTTACGAATCACTTTTCCACTTGGAAGAAGAAACCAATGTCATCTCCTCCTCTACCTCATGTTAAGCCTCACCTTATCCCCCCCATCCCCTTTATCCCTCATTCCTCCACCCCCTCTACCACCTAGACCATCCACATCCAACACCCATCAGAATGCCCAATCAAAAGAAAAATACCCACTCATCCAATAAGCAGTCTCAAAACCAGAACCACATACATCTAAAAATCCTTGTTATCAGAAATCCCCATCTATAACCCCCCACCAAATCCAAAATACCATCAACCATACGGGTTTAGACAAAAAAATGAGTTAGTTTTGTTTCATTTCAATTTGTTATTTACATAAATTTGTTTAGTTAGATTTGTTTCATTAGTTTAATTTGTTTTCGGAATTAGTATTGTTTATTCATTTTCAAATTGATTTGGAAAGTTTTTGAATCAATATTGAATAGTTTTTGAATTCGAAAAGTCTTCAAACTCGAATCGTTTTTGAGTTTGAACAGTTTTCGAATTCGAATAGTTTTCCAATTTCCAAGGAGAATGGGGTGGAGTGGAAAGTGGAGGAATAGAATGGAAAAAAACATAGAATACAATAGAGGGGAATATAACAGAAAATAAAAGAATATGGTGGAATGGAACAGAGCTTTTTTGCACTATTGTATTCTATTGTGTTATATTCTTTTCAAGTCTATTGTTTTTTTCTCTGTTCCATTCCTTTGTTTTCTATTATATTTTGTTCTCTTTGGAAATGGGAAAACTATTCAAATTCAAGGACTTTTCATATTCGAATTTGAAAACTATTCGAATGTAAAAACCTTTCGAATTTGAAAATGATTAGAACTTGAAAAGTATCCAAAAACAATTTGAAAATGTTTCATTCATTATTTTGGATTTGTTTAACCCCTTCAGGACCGTGTCTCGTACATTTACTGCTGCAAGGTGGCAGCATAACGCGAGTCGCCATCTTTAAATGGCGATTCATGCGCACGCAGCTAGGGATCGAGCGCACGTCACCTGTGGCACGCTCTCTCACCAGCCACAAGCTCCAGGAGTGCAACCCGCGATCACTTACAATAGGAGAAAAGCAGTGAACCGCCAATGTAAACATGGCGGTTCCCCGCTCTGACAGGGGACATAACATTGATCTACTGATCCCTGTCACTGGGATCAATTAGATCTGTTATGCCCCTGCCAGCTCAGCCCCCACACAGTTAGAACACACCTCGGGAACACAGTTAACCCTTAATGGTTAACCCCTTCCCTGCCAGGGACATTTATACAGTAATCAGTGGCTATTTTTAGATCTGATCACTGTATAAATGTCAATGATCCCAAAAAGTGTCAAAAATGCCAGACATGTCACACAATATCACAGTACCAATAAAAATCGCAGATCACCACCATTACCAATTTGGTCTTACAGCTCTAGACCACTTCCTATTTAATGATCCATACATGAGTCAACAGCAAGTGGATTTTCTTCTAGAATGCACCAAATTTTTTTTTGACGCACAGTTACTTCAGTTTTGATGAACAATTTTACTTGCAGGTCAAAGGAATGGCAATGGGCATGCATTTTTCACCTTTTTTTTAAATATTTAATATAACCTGGAAAAGGCAACTTCAATGTAACAGGACATTAGTACAGAAACAAGTAACGGTACATTGATCCAAATGGTATAGACAAATGAATCATGAATGAAAATTGAGCATTTAGAAAATCAGTAAAGAAATCAATTGAACCCTTCAATAAGAAAAGTACCAAACTCGAAGCAAGCCTAGCCGGTCTCCTGGTATGTACCACTTGGGAAATATCAGAAGGCTACCCATTCCATTTTTCCTTTTTTTTTCTACGAGGAAAAAGAAAGACCAGCAGGTGAGAGAAGAAAAGAGATAGAGTAGTGGAAAAGGAGAAGAGTTGAGAAGAGGGAGGGGAACAGGAGGAGGAGTGGAGGGACAGTTTGCCACAATAAGGCAGAATGGCTCAAAAAGTATAATAATTAAAAAAAAATACAAATAAGAGTAAAAATACATACATAACCCAGATCGGTTAGCTGACAAATGGGTTCATATTCACAAAAGAGCTGCCCCTTCCTCAGAACAGATAAACACAGTCCATAACCTCCATGTTTTAGAATATTTTTTGCGTTTATGTTGCGCTGTGAGGATTAATTCCTCTATTTATTTCTTCCACTTTGTGAAGCCAAAAACTTATAGTCGGTGGTTGTGTACTCTTCCAGTGGAGGGGTACACATGATTTGGCAGCATTCAGAAGATGACGTGTGATTGATTCTTTATATACTTTTGCCAGAATGCCAGAAACATGTAGTAAGAAAATGTCTGGATCGTCAGGAACCTCATATTCAGTAAACTTTTGAATAATTCCTTAGACTTCTTTCCAAAAATACTCAAACTTAGGGCAGGATCAAAAGATATGGATCAGTGTTCCATCTCCCTCCTGGCACCTCCAACATCGATCAGTGGTCACGGGAAAGAATTTATGTAATTGGTGGGGGTAGAATACCACCTTCTGAGAATTTTGAAATCGGTTTCTTGAATTTGAATTGAATTGAATTTGAGGGAAAACCTAATAATGCTTTGTCATTGGTTCATTGTAAAAGAACGGTTTAAGTCCCTTTCCCATTTTCTAAGGCATGGCAGGATTTGTTCATCTGAGGTGGTGATCAATAAGCTATAGGTTTTAGAAAGTACCCGAGGCAGTTTACTGTCATCAGTTGAAGGCCAAATTCTAGTGGGGTCAGTAAGGAATTTAGAAAGTGGTGCAACTGGAGGGCTCTCCAGAAGGTTAGGTGGAACAGGCCCATAGCATCCATTAAAGATTCAATAGAAGGCCATCTACCTGCTGTCAGGGAATGGGAGGCCCGATGTTGCCCACTGTAAAGAACAGTTTGAAAAGTCCTGTCATGTAGTCCTGGTGAGAAACGTGGATTCCCCAGAATGGGGAATAGCGGGGAGTTTGAAGGGGAGAGAGAAGCAAATGTAAATAAATACATGCATATACGCTGTGACCTTATGCAAGTTGAGATAGTGGATGGGCAATATCTGCCTCACATGCGTTCACTTGGAGTGGATTAGAAAGAGTCTGGCCTGGGTTTTTTCCAGCCAGCGTGGCATTTTTGGTTCTGGCCCAGAGTTTCTGGCCCAACCAAATTCCCCTTCAGCTGCTTTAAATGACCAGGAGAACTCAGTGTGGCTCTGGCTTGGGACTCAGTATCACTACACTGAGAGAGCTACACCTTGGGAATTGGTTTCTCTAAGGACTCAAAAAGAAAAGGTTTGCGTTTGTTTTGTTTGGAGGCGCCTAGGACAAGCCCAACACCGTATAGAGTGGTATCCTGCTCTGTATAGTTTAGCGCCGGACGGTAAGGAGTTTTTTTACTATTTTGTTTGTTTTATGACTTGAAACCTTTATCAATAAAACTGGCAACCACTTCAATACTGGGCACTTTCACCCCCTTCCTTCCCAGACCAATTTTCAGCTTTCAGCGCTGTTGCACTTTGAATGACAATTGCGGTCATGTGACACTGTACCCAAATTAAATTTTAATAATTTTTTTCACACAAATATAGCTTTCTTTTGGTGGTATTTAATCACCACTGTTTTTTTTATTTTTTAGGCTACAAATGAAAAAGACCAACAATTTAAAAAAAAATTCATTTTTCTTAATTTCTGTTATAAAATTTTGCAGATAAGTAATTTCTCTTCATAAATTTTGACCAAAAATGATAATGCTACATTTCTTTGGTAAAAATTACCAAAATCAGGGTTTATTTGGTGTTGGCGGTGATTTGTGCACTGTGACAGATGTGACGGGGACATACAGATGTTTTGGGGACTGTGACAGATGTGATGGGAACATACAAATGGTTTGTGCACTGTGACAGATGTGATGGGGGACAGACAGGTGTTTTTGGAGACTGGTACAGATGTTTTATGGGGACACTGACATGTGTATGGGGACAGGGGTATCAGTGGTGCTTGGCTTATTATGTGTGGGGCAATCTGTGACAGCTCTCTGTATAAAATTATCTTCACACAGAGATTTGTCACATAGCTGCAGATTCCCCCTCCCCTTCGCACTGAGCTCTCACTGAGCTCAGTGGGGAGAGAACTGTCACAGGTGTCTCTGTTTACATTGTGACAGCTATGATTGGACACAGCCATCACGTGATCGGGAGGGCCAATCACAGCACCCATATCCTGATCGTGCATCGGCCACGTCCTGTGATCATAATGATCACAGGATCGAGCCACAGCGTGCCTCGTGGCTGCGTTGCGAGAACTTGTTCCGAGGGAGGTTCCTGAACGTCCACTCAGAATGGTGAGGCGCCCACCTGGCCGTATATGTACAGTTGGGATGGGAGGTGGTTAAGAAAGTTTGCCTACAAGCTGCCCTCTTCCCAGGAAAAGTGATCCCCGTGAGTTGATCTCCCACAATGCATTGTGGGTCCTATGGCATCCCTAAGGGGTGTACTTTTGGGGTAAAACCTTGTAGCACCATGGTGCCCCTGATAACAGTATCATACTTTGTGCCTGTTCAATTTGTGTCCAGAGTTTGGTGTTGTAATGGCGATGCTACTCAACAAGTCTACTCAGGTGAGATGGCTGGTAATATTTATGAATGTCTGGGCCTGCCAGACCTCCATTATGCTTAGGAAGCGAGAGATGCCGCAGAGGAAGGCAAGGGTGTTTGTGTGCCCAAATAAATTTAAGAAAGGGTGAGTGTATTTGCGGAGGTAATGGGAAGGTTTTGCTATCAGTACGGTTTGAAACAAATACAGGTATTTTGGCAGAACACTCATTTTAAGAAGGTTGCATCATCCAAAACATGAGCGCAATCCACAATACCATGACTTCAATAAAACATGAGTCTTGTGCAGGAGCAGAATTTAGATAAAAAATAGGGGACAACTTAGTTGGGACATACAGTATCTCACAAAAGTGAGTACACCCCTGACATTTTTGTAATTAATTTATTATATATTTTCATGAGATAATACTGAAGAAATTACACTTTGCTACAATGTAAAGTAGTGAGTGTACAGCTTATATAACAGTGTAAATTTGCTGCCCCCTAAAAATAACTCAACACAGAGCCATTAATGTCTAAACCAATGGCAACAAAAGTGAATACACCCCTGTCCAAATTGGGCCCAAAGTGTCAATATTTTGTATGGCCACCATTATTTTCCAGCACTGCCTTAACCCTCTTGGGCATGGAGTTCACCAGAGCTTCACAGGTTGCCACTGGAGTCCTCTTCCACTCCTCCATGAAGACATCACAGAGCTGGTGGATGTTAGAGACCATGCGCACCTTCCATTTGAGGATGCTCCACAGATGCTCAATATATGGAGACATGCTTGGCCAGTCCATCACCTTTACACTAAGCTTCTTTAGCAAGACAGTGGTCGTCTTGGAGGTGTATTTGGGGTCGTTATTCTGTTGGAATACTATTCTGCAGCCCAGTCTCCGAAGGAAGGGGATCACGCTCTCCTTCAGTATGTCACAGTACATGTTGGCATTCAGTGATGGAAGCACTCATGCAGCCCCAGCCCATGACACTCCCATCACCATGCTTGACTGTAGGCAAGACACACTTGTATTTGTACTCCACCTGGTTACTGCCACACACGCTTGACACCATCTGGCCCAAATAAGTTTATCTTGGTCTCATCAGACCACAGGACATGGTTCCAGTAATCCATGTCCTTAGTCTTCTCATCTTCAGCAAACTGCAGGCTTTCTTGTGCATTATCTTTAGAAGAGGCTTCCTTCTGGGACAACAGCCACGCAGACCAATTTGATGCAGTGTGCGGCATATGGTCTAAGCACTGACAGGCTGACCACAACCCCTTCAATCTCTGAAGCAATGCTGGCAGCACTCATAAGTCTATTTCCCAAAGACAATCTCTGGATATGACGCTGAGCATGTGCACTCACCTTCTTTGGTTGACCATGGCAAGGCCTGTTCTGAGTGGAACCCATCTTGTTATACCGCTGTATGGTCTTGGCCACTGTGTTGCAGCTCAATTTCAGGGTTTTGGCAATCTTCCTATAGCCTAGCCATCATTATGTAGAGCAAGAATTCTTTTTTCCAGATCCTCAAAGAGTTCTTTGACATGAGGTGCCATGTTTAACTTCCAGGGCTCAGTATGAGAGGGTGAGTGGGAGAACACCAAATTTAACACACCTGCTCCCCATTCACACCTGAGACCTTGCAACACTAATGGGTCAAATGACAATGGGGAGGGAAAGTGGCTAATTGGGCCCAATTTGAACATTTTCACTTAGGGGTGTACTCACTTTTGTTGCCAGTGGTTTAGATATTAACGTTTGTGTGTTGAGTTATCTTGAGGAGGCAGCAAATTTACACTGTGATACACTTACTTCTTTACATTGTAGCAAAGAGTAATTTCTTCAGTGTTGTCACATTAAAAGATATAATAAAATATTTACAAAAATGTGAGGGGTGTACTCACTTTTGTGAGATAATGTAGCTAGGTGTAGGCGGAGAAGTGCAGGAGCACATCACGCATGACCCCACAGAGGGTTCCATATAGATTGCATTTCTGCACTTCCCCAACCAGCATATCTATAAAAACCCATAATTAATAAGCCGTATCTGGACAGCAAAGGTTGCAAGTAAAGAGTACCCATATACTCAACAGTAGAGTTGAGCGGACACCTGGATGTTCGGGTTTGGCCGAACTTCACGAGAAAGTTTGAGGTAGGCCCCGAACTTGACCACAAACCCCATTGAAGTCAATGGTGACCCAAACTTTTGTGCGCAAAAATGGCTCTAAAAAAGTCCTGGAAAGGGCTAGAGGGCTGCAAAAGGAAGCAAAATAGGGGTAAGAGTAGGACAAATGCACTGCAAACAAATGTGGATAGGGAAATAACTTAAAATCTCATTTAAAAGAAAATGGAGGAGGAGGTGGATGTGGAGTAGGCGGTTGAGGAGGTGGTGACCGTGGAGGTGTAGGTGGTGGAAGTGGCGGTGGAGGAGGAGGTAGCCAACACAGTTTTTTGTTTGTTTGGTTTTTTTCTCTAATTGGGGTAGCCCCCAAAATATTGTGCCATATTAAAAAAAAAGGATATGTTCACTTAAGTATACCAATGGCTGTGTGAGGCTGGTATAAATGGCTATTCTGCACAAGGTGCAGACAAGTCTTGGGGGATCCATGCCTGGTTCATTTTAATAAAGGTTAGCTTGTCCATGTTGGCTGCAGACAGGCGGCTGTGCTTGTCTGTGATAATGCCCCCTGCCGTGCTAAACACACGTTCAGACAATACACTGGCTGCAGGGCAGGCCAGCACCTTCAAGGCATAAAGGGCAAGCTCAAGCCATGTGCCCAATTTGGAGACCCAGAAGTTGAATGGGGCAGACCCATCAGTCAGTATGTGTAGGCGTGTGCACACATACTGTTCCACCATGTTGCTGAAATGCTGCCTCCTGCTAAGACGTTGCCTATCAGCTGGTGGTGCTGTTTGTTGTGGCGTGCTGCTGACAAAGCTTTTGCATATTTCGGCCATGCTAACCCTGCCTTCTAAGGTGCTGGCTGTGCCACAGCTGTGTTGGTGACCTCTTCCTCCTCCTCTGCCTTCGCCTTGTGCTTCCACTAAGCCCCCTGTGTCATTTTGGAATGCCCCAGCAGCGCGTCTACCAGCGTGCGCTTGTGTTCACGCATCTTCCGTTCATGCTCCAGTGAGGGAATTAAGGACAGCACATTGTCCTTGTAATGGGGATCCAGCAGGGTGACCACCCAGCAATCAGCACAAGTTACAATGTGGGCAGCTCGGCTGTCATTGTGCAGGCACTGCAGCATGTAGTCGCTCATATGTGCCAGGCTGCCCAGAGGCAAAGACAAGCTGTCCTCTGTGGGAGGTGTATCATCTGTGTCCTCCGTATTCCCCCCAGCCACGCTCCAGTGATGCCCATGAGCTGCATTGGGTGCCACCCTGCTGTGAACACAGTTCCTCCTCCTCCTCATCGTCCTCGTCCTCCTCGTCCTCCAGAACTGTGCCCTGGCTTGAATTTTTTACCTGGCCTGTGCTGGTGCAGGAACCCACCCTCCGAGCCACTTGTGAATGACTGGCCTGATAACTGTGGAAATTACCCCTCTTCCTCCTTCTCCTATGCCACATCCTCTACCATCATTGCCCAAAGTGTTTTTTCAAGGAGACATAGAAGTGGGATAATAACGCTGAGAACAGCGTCATTGGCACTAGCCATGTTGGTGGAGTACTCGAAACACCATAATATGGTACACGGGTCTCGCATGGAGGCCCACTCAGTGGTGAAGTGGTGCTTTTCCGCCAAGGGCAGCCAATCAACAAGTGTTTCACTGGTTTGCCCTTAGAAGCCATCACAGCCATGCCTAATAATGGCATGGCTGTGATTGGCCAATGCATCATGTGACACAGCCTCTATATGGGGCTGGAGTCACCATGCTGCATGTCATATGCTCTCAGGATAGTTTAAGGAGAGGATGCTGCTGGCTCTGTGAGGGACAGATTACAGATATTATAGAACATCTCATCCTGCATTACTGAACAATCTGATTTTGGACTAGGTAGAGATACTTGTACTGCTGCTTTGGACAGATTGCAGACCTCATCCTGCTGCACAGAACGATCTGACTGGACTAGGTAGAGTCTGTTGCTTTAAGGGAAAGATTATTGTTCTAAAATCATCTCCAAGTTCTATAGGGAAAGATTTCAGCTGTTGCTTAGAGAGCCATATTATTGTTCTAAAATCATCTCCAAGTTCTATAGGGAAAGTTTCTTCCAGCCGCATAGAGAGCCATATTATTGTTCTAAAATCATCTCCAAGTTCTATAGGTAAAGTTTCATCCAGCCGCATAGAGAGCCATATTATTGTTCTAAAATCATCTCCAAGTTCT
>BLSH010186686.1:47288-66701 GCA_018402905.1 Glandirana rugosa
TGTTCAACCCCTGTTCTAATTCACACGTGACACGTTGCGGTAGACACCGTTCCAGGTGTATTGGTGACTATGCACCTGGTCATTCGTGCCCGTCCCTGATCTCAACTAGCTTGGAGACCTTCAAGCCCAAGACGTCCAAGCCGGCTTGCAACCCTTATGGCTCTCTATGCGGCTGGAAGAAACTTTCCTTATAGAACTTGGAGATGATTTTAAATCATCATTTCTTGCACAAAAATAAAAAAAACAGTGTTGGCTACCTCCTCCTCCACCGCCACTTTCACCGCCTCCTCAACCTCCAATTCCACATCCACCTCCATTTTTGATTTTTTTATGTGATTTTAGCTTAAAAATTATTTTAGGTTATTTCCCTATCCCCATTTCTTTGTAGGACACTTGTCCGAGTCTTACCCCCATTTCCCTTCCTTTTGCAGATTTCTAGGACTTGCCAGGACGAACCTGGACTTTTTCCCAACGTTCGGCCGAACCTGCAGAACCCGAACTTCCAGAGGTTCGATCAACTCTAGTCCCTGCCCGTGCTTACTGGTCCACGTATCAGTGGTTATGTGGACCTTGCCACAGATGGCGTTGCACAGTGCACACTTAATCTTGTCCCCAACTTGTTTGTGCAGGGAAGGGATGGCTCGCCTGGAAATGTAGTGGCGGCTGGGAACCACGTACTGTGGGACAGCCACCAACATCAGGTTTTTAAAACTGTCCGTGTCCACCAGATGGAATGACAGCATTTCAAAGGCCAGGAATTTTGAAATGCTGGCATTCAGGGCCAGGGATCGTGGGTGGGTAGGGGGGTACTTCCTCTTTCTCTCCAGTGTTTGGGAGATGGAGAGCTGTAAGCTTCCATGGGACCATGGTGTAGAAATGCTTGGGGACGGTGGCGGACATGGTGACGTTGCTGTCACATCGTCTGTTTGCTGGGTGGCAGGTGACACTGGCACAGTAGAGGTGGAGAAAGAGGCCAAAGCAGAAGAGGAAGCAGGAGGAGCCCAAGAACTTTCTTGGATTTTGAGGTGCTTATTTCACTGCAGCTCATGCTTTGCATGTAGATGCCTGGTTATGCAGATTGTGCTCAGGTTTAGAACATTTATGTCTCGCTTCAGGCTCTGATTGCACAGAGTGCAAACCACTCGTGTCTTGTCGTCAACACATTGTCTGAATAACTGCCACGCTAGGGAACTCCTTTGAGCCTTCTTTGGTGTGCTAGGTCCCTGGGTAGTAGCAGGCGTACTGTCTAGGGGATGGTCGCTCCGCTTTTGCAACCTACTTCCTCTTTTGCTGTGCTGGTGCCTCTGTGCGACCACCACCTCTTTGACCAAACTGCACATGTCACTCACATGACCTTCATTCCATGTGCGGTCTAGGACCTCATCATCCTCCACGTTATCAGTCTGCACACTGTAGAAAGCCGCAGCAGTTTCGTCATCATCAGAGACCTGCTGTGGTGGTGTTTCCATGTCCTCATCCTGAAACAGAAGTGTTTGGGCATCGGTGAACACAATGTCTTCCAGTTCTGGGGCAGGGCTATGTGGATGGCCCATGGAATGCACACCAGCAGAGTCATCAAAAAGCATAAGAGACTGCTGCATGGCTTGGGGCTCAGACTGCTTGGCTGATTTACAAGGGGCTGAGGTGAAAGACAGATGGCCATGGGGTTCAGGTGCAAACTCTGAGCTTTCAGCAAGGGACTGGGTGGGAGACAATGTGAAGGAACTGGAGGCATTGTCTGGCACCCAATCTACGATCGCCTGTTCTGGCCTCACCATTCATTGAGCGGCATTCGGGCCTACCATATAATGTTGAAGGTTCTGTCGGCTACTCGCACCTGAGGAAGGTGTTTCACTTGTGCGTGTAGCTGGCACAGATCGACCACGTCCTCTCCTAGCAACAGGAGCTTCACCCACAACACCAGCAGCACCACGACCAGGTCCCTTATTTGACGCAAATGTACTATTTAGTACAAGTTTATATTATTTTTTATAGCGCTAATCTGTCCCTCACACCAGCAGCAGGAACCTCTCCCTATACCAGTATGAGATGATTTTATAACGCTAATCTGTCCCTCACACCAGCAGCAGGAACCTCTCCCTATACAAGTATGAGATGATCTTATAACGGTAATCTGTCCCTCACACCAACAGCAGGAACCTCTCCCTACACCAGTATGAGATGATTTTATAACGGTAATCTGTCCCTCACACCAGCAGCAGGAACCTCTCCCTACACCAGTATGAGATGATTTTATAATGATTTTATAATGGTAATCTGTCCCTCACACCAGCAGCAGGAACCTCTCCCTACACTAGTATGAGATGATTTATAATGGTAATCTGTCCCTCAGATCAGCAGCATGAACCTCTCCCTACACCAGTATGGGATGATTTTATAACTCTAATCTGTCCCTCACACCAGCAGCAGGAACCTCTCCCTAAACCAGTATGAGATGATTATATAACGGTAATCTGTCCCTCACACCAGCAGCAGGAACCTCTCCCCATACTAGTATCAGATGATTTTATAATGCTAATTTGTCCCTCACACCAGCAGCAGGAACCTCTCCCTATACTAGTATGAGATGATTTTATAACAGTAATCTGTCCCTCAAACCAGCAGCAGGAACCTCTCCCTATACTAGTATCAGATGATTTCATAACGCTAATTTGTCCTTCACACCAGTGTCAGGAACCTCTCCCTACACTAGTATCAGATGATTTTATAACGCTAATTTGTCCCTTACACCAGTGTCAGGAACCTCTCCCTATACTAGTATGTGATGATTTTATAACACTAATCTATCCCTCACACCAGCGTCAGGAACCTCTCCCTATACTAGTATGAGATGATTTTATAATGCTAATCCATCCCTCACACCAGCGGCAGGAACCTCTCCCTATACTAGTATGAGAAGATTTTAAAATGCTAATCTATCTCGCACACCAGCAGCAGCAACCTCTCCCTATACCAGTATGAGATAATTTTATAATGCTAATCTGTCCCTTACAGCAGCGGCAGCATCCTCTCCCTATACTAGTCTGAGAGCATGTGACATGCAGCGCTACATGACTCCAGCTCATATCGCCGCTGGGTCACATGATTCACTGGCCAATCACAGCCATTCCATTAGTAGGCATGGCTGTGATGGCTTCTAAGGGCAAACAAGTGAAACGCTTATTGATTAGCTGCCCTGCAGCTATTCAAAAGGCGTGAAAAAATACCCGAACTCCGAACATTAGAGGCCATAGAACTGTTCTAAAATCATCTTCAAACTGTGTCAAAAAAGTATAAATAAGCCGGGAGTACCCATATCACTGTTCTGCAAAATGTGTGTATCACTTTAAATGAAACCAGAAATCAGTGAACATCTCTTCTGCACAATTATTTCAAGTCTGTGTGTCACTTTAAATCAAACCGTCAATCATTGCACATCTTTTATTCACACTTCTTTTTAAAATGTGTGTATCACTTTAAATCAAACCATCAATCATTGCACATCTCTTCTGCACAATTATTTCAAGTGTGTGTGTCACTTTAAATCAAACCGTCAATCATTGCACATCTTTTATTCACACTTATTTTTAAAATGTGTGTATCACTTTAAATCAAACCGTCAATCATTGCACATCTCTTCTGCACAATTATTTCAAGTGTGTGTGTCACTTTAAATCAAACCATCAATCATTGCACATCTTTTATTCACACTTATTTTTAAAATGTGTGTATCACTTTAAATGAAACCGTCAATCATTAAACATCTGCTATTCACACACATGTGTTCTGCACCATAACAGATGTTCTTCACACATTACATCTTTTCTTCATACATCTGGAAATAGAATAGAACACTTTACCTAAAACCGGGGAGAAACCATACACATGCACTTGAAACATCTGGATAGTGTGTTTGAAAATACAGCATAGAGAAGAGCATGCATATGGTTTCGCTCTTCACACACAGTTTCCAGATGTTTTCAGAACAGTGATATCATATTAGTGAACAGTGATATCTGTATTTTCAAACACACTATCCAGATGTTTCAAGTGTATGTGTATGGTTTCTCCCCGGTTTTAGGTAAAGTGTTCTATTCTATTTCCAGATGTATGAAGAAAAGATGTAATGTGTGAAGAACATCTGTTATGGTGCAGAACACATGTGTGTGAATAGCAGATGTGCAAGCATTAGCGGCAATACCCCAAAGTTCTTTACAGTCCGGGTTCGCTCAACTCTACTAACAAGTAAACATAACATTAACAGAGAAGGTTTCAGCAAAAGGGAATCACGATAGCATGCAAGTTCACTACTGCCCTATGTATAACAAGACTGTAAGATAAAAAACAAAAAAACATGAAGGCACTCAGTCCTTTTAAGTGAGGATCTTGACATGCAGGATCTCTTGGGATCATAATGGAGGTGTATTCTATCATCTGTGAGGTGGGACTTTCCATCAGCACACTGCCAATATTGGAGGCTAATGGTAAGGATGTGTGTCGCCATGGTTCCTATTATCAAACATTAAGGAACTAAGCCCTTTCAGATTAAAAGCAAGTAAATTACATCCCCTCAGGAATTAGGCAGTCCTGCTGTTTGTGGTGGCATACTGATACACCTACCGGGCAGTTTTCTCGTATCAGCAGGTAGATAGAAAACTCTTGAGAGAGTCAGGTAGGTATGAAAAGCAACCACATATACTATGTAAATGGAAAAACAAAGATTACCAGATCTCAGAGCATTACCTTCTTAAGACCTAGATGCACTGTAGATATGGTTCGATTAAGATTCTCTGAGCCCTTTTGAAGAAGGAGTTCGGGTTCACCTCCGCAGCCTCTGTGATTGCGGAGGGGAATTTTTCCATGTAGATGATGTGCCTGGGCAGTCCACAGGCCGCGGAAGGAGTTGAAGCCAATTTGGAACGTGGATGGGATCGGTCTCCAAGAAGGCAAAGAGAGCGGTGAGGTCTCCAGGTGTGCAGATAGTGAAGGAACGTGGGCCTTTATGGAATGTGGTGGAAAGGGGGTATCCCCAGCGGTAGGTATAACCCAGCTGGCAGGCCAACTCCAGGACAGGATGTAACAGGACTTGGCACTGCAGAGTTGCCCTTAGAAGGTCTGGGAGAATTTTAACCTCAGCCTCATCAAAGCCTATGGAAACCATACTTCACAGGGCATGGGAAGATGGTTATTTATGGGTATAGCGATGTAGCCTGCAAATAATATGACACGGTGTAGCAGGGTCCATTGAGAAGGGCCCCAAGGCCCTATGAATCCAATCAAAGTCCATGTTTGCAGGGGGCGAGCCTCCCAGAATTTTATGTTAGATGGAAAAATCTTCTGCATGGATAGCTTCTGGGAGTCCTCGGAGCTGTAAATTGTTGTGGCAGTTCTGGTCCTCCAAATGAAGCTGTAGGGCCACCGCTGCATCCACATGAGAGTCTTGCAAAGATTAGTGAGTAGACACACATTGTTCCAGGGTGGACAGTGTAGATTCCCTGGATGCTAGACAGAAAGGGATTATACATCCAATTTAACCACTGGTAGGTCTCTTTGGTGTGACTCTTTGATCTTACCGATCATAGCCTTAATATCTGCTTTAGTTGGGAGGACCTGAAGGAGTGCCCGAAGCTCATTTATCTGCCCGCATCATCAGGGATGGCTGGAACGTAACCTGTGTATCCGGCTTGAAAGCCGCCGGTGTCTCTGAGTAAGCATCCAAGGCCGTAGAGGCAGCAGGGGAGTCCAGAGGAGCTGTTATGTCAGGAGCCTCATGCTGAGCGCCACATGATTCTGCCATCTAGGAATCAGTGGAGTCCAATCGGGAGCTCGGGAAAAAATGCTGTATTTCCCCACTGGACTTCGGTGCACGAGATGTATGGGTTGTCTTGGTGTTGATGTTTACTTTCAGCCACTTTGCTGAGAGCATATCATAAAACTAGCAGATTAAACCGGTATGGGTAGGAAAGGGTCAGGAGCTCACAAGGCACAAATCTCTACTCAGCCATGTACAGATCACGCCCCCCCAATTTTGCACCATTTTATGCTGATTTAGTGATTGGTCTATGGGCATCCCAATATATATAGCGTAACATTCCCTTTTTGAAACATCTAATATTTTATGGGAGTATATAGATGATATTTTGATCATATGGAATGGCTCAAGTGAAATTGTTAAAGACTTTGTCACACATTGTAATGACAATCCATATGGATTGTCATTTACTTATGTTGTGGATCTGGAAAAATTGGCTTTCCTGGACCTGGAACTATATCACATCAATAAGATTCATGCCAAAAATTACTATAAACCCACAGCGGGTAACTGGTTATTGCATTATAAAAGTTGTCATTATCATAAGGCCTCATACACACGGGTGTTATTAATGCTGAGTTTTTGAGCTGTTTTTACAGCTTAAGAAGACCATACCATGTTATTCTATGGCCTCATACACACGTTGACGTCTTTGAGCTGTAGATGGCGTTGGCGATCTTAAGCTGTAAGAAGATCCCAGGACCTGCACATTCCAAAGCTGCAGCATTGGAGCGTTTTTGATGCTGAGCCGACAAAATGCTTAAAATGTGGCTTAATATTGCATACACAGCGTTAAGCCTCGTCAGGCATTTCTCTGTCTCTATTGAAAATCAATGGTTCCCTATGGGAGCCCATTGATTTGAATAGAAGTTGCACCACGCGGCACGACTTGTGTGCAGAGGGTCTTGAAGGGGAACCCCGCAAAAATGAAAGAAAAATTTTGCGTGGGGTTCCCCCAAAGAGGTACTAGGCCCTTCGGTCTGGTATGGATTTTAAGGGGAACCTCCACCCCAAAAAAATGGCATGGGGTCCCCCCAAAATCCATACCATACCCTTATCTGAGCACGCAGCCTGGTAGGCCAGGAAATGGGGTGGGGATGAGTGAGCGCCCCCCTACTGGACCGTACCAGGCCGCATGCCCTCAACAAGGGGGGTGGGTGCTTTGGGGCAGGGGGGCCGCCACCCCAAAGCACCTTGTCCCCATGTTGATGAGGACAAGAGCCACTTCCTGACAACCCTGGCCATTGGTTGTTGGGTCTGTGGGCGGGGGCTTATCTGAATCTGGAAGCTCCCTTTAACAAGGGATCAACCAGATCCTGGCCCCCCACCGTATGTGAATGAGTATGGGGTACATCATACCCCTACCCATTCACTTGGAAAAAAGTGTCAAAAAAAAGCACACTACACAGGTTTTTAAAATATTTTATTAAATCAGCTCCAGCGTCTTCTCCCCTCTCTTCTCTGTCTCCTTCTTTCTTTGGCTCTTTTGCAGGGTTTTCTGTCTGCTGAGGGGTCCTATGTTTTCTGCTCTTTTGCCACTGTCTCCCCCTCTGTCTTCTCCCTCTCTCTTCTGGAGATGTTGACTCGTCGTTCTCTCCCACTCAAATGCCAAGCCCGTACTCCTCCATTGCCTCATATTGGCATGGGGCAGGGCCATCCGATGACATCATTCGGGGGCCCACTCACTTGTGACATCACATCTTAGGGCGGGGCTGTGACATCACAAGTGAGCGGGCCTCCGGATGACATCAGCGTGTGGCCCCGCCCCATGCCAATATAAGGCAATGTCGCAGTATGGACCCTACATTCGAGTAGGGGAGAGCAACGAGTCAACATTTCCAGAATAAAGAGGGAGAAGACAGAGGGGAGACAGCCGGAAAAGAGCAGAAGACAGAAGACCCCTCAGAAGGCAAAAGACCCCGCAAAAGAGCCGAAGAAAGAAGGAGACGGAGAAGAGAGGGGAGAAGATGCCAGAGCCGATTTAATAACATGTTTTAAAAACCTGTGTAGTGTGTTTTTTTACCCCATACTCATTCACATGGGGTGGGGGGCCGGGATCTGGGTGTCCCCTTGTTAAAGGGGGCGTCCAGATTCCAATAAGCCCCCACGCGCAGACCCCGACAACCAATGGCCAGGGTTGTTGGGAAGAGGCTTTTGCCCTCATCAACATGGGACAGGGTGCTTTGGGGTGGGGGGCGCAGGGCCCCCCTGCCCCAAAGCACCCACCCCCCATGTTGGGGGCATGCGGCATGGTACTGTCCAGAGGGGGCACTCGCTCATCCCCACCCCCTTTCCTGGCCTGCCAGGCTGCGTGCTCAGATAAGGGTTTGGATTTTGGGGGACCCCATGCTGTTTTTTCTGGCGTGGGGGGTTCCCCTTAAAATCCATACCAGACCGAAGGACCTGGTACCTCTTGGCGGGCAACCCCACACCAAAATGTTTCTTTCATTTTTGCGGGGGTTCCCCTTCAAGACCCTCTGCACACAAGTCCACACAATGGTTCATAGGGAACCAATGATTTTGAATAGTGGTAGAGAAACGCAAAACACACACTGACGTCAATGTAAAACGCTGATAAAATTGCATTTTTTAACGTGGCTTTTTTCCTGGCGTCGGTATTGACATTACAGCTCGTTTTTTAATATGCCCGTGTGTATGGGGCTTAAGCGAATAAACAACATTCCAAAAGGACAGTTCTGTTAATTTAGACAAAGTTGCACCAGAACTGCAGATTATATGGAACAAAGTATTTTCCTAAAAAATAAACTAAAGGACAAAGGGTATCCAAAATCTCTGATTAACCAAGCCTACACACATCATCTTAAAGAAAAAAACCCTAAAAGAGAAAAAGAGACATTCAATCAATCTGTTCGGTTTACCACTAGGTTCCATCAAGAGCATAAAAAAATGGAACTCATCCTCAAAAAACATTGGCAAATGTTATTAAAGGACCCGCATCTTAAACTTCTCCTTCCTAACAAACTGCGTGTGACATATAGAAAAGCACCCAATTTAAAAAAAAATTGCACCCAGTAAATTGAAGCCCCATTTGAGGACCCCCTCTCCTCAGATTTGTCTTATACCTCTGCAAGGCATGTACTAATGCAAAAAGCCCCTATGCAAAACTTGTGCTTTTGTACAACATGGCAAAAAACAATTCTCCGCCAAGAAAAAACCTACAAGTTTGAAGAATTTTACAAGTGTTCTTCAGACCATGTGGTATACTGTTTAAGCTGCCCTTGTAACCTGCTATATGTAGGATGTATCATCCACCACTCAGACAAAGATTTGGCAAGCATCAGAGATGGGTAGAAGAAGGTCAGGACAAACATAGCGTCCCTCGTCATTTTGCAAAATGGTATGGATCATTGAGCAGATATCTAGGAATCTCTCAGAAGCTGAGAGATTCTATAGGCTTTGTGAATGAGAAAAATTTTGGACTTATTCTCCTGACACTATCACCTGGTGGGTTGAACGAGGAATTAGAAGTTTCTACCATTTTGTAAGCCTCTACATGTTAACATTGTACTTCTTTTCCTTTCTCCTAGGTGGGATCAGGTTTTTTGTCCTTTGAGGTGGTTTTGTTGAAATTGAAAGACATCATGTGCTGTGTTACTAGAGCTGCTCCTGCTTTAGGCGAGCGTCGTGGAGTCTTTCACACCACCGCCACCACTAAGCCAGACCAGCTGATGGATCTAGAGCCCCAGTGTCACACGACCGCAGAGCCTTCACCGCTCACCCGGCTACTCTCACTCATTCAGGTCTCCATTACAGTCATTGCCACCTCCGGATGTTTAGGTAGGAGAGGGAGAGGTACAGCACGCGTCCTCTCACATCCTCATCCGGTCATGCCCTGGTGCATGCTACTTTACCCACATTTAATGGAAACTGGGAAATGTGTGATTAGATGCCCTTTATTAAATGAAAAAATATTTTTGGTGCACTTTAAATTGAAGACTGACACTGAAAGAAATATAAAAACTATTAAAAAAAATGGGGGAACAGCAGCGTCGCAGTCAGAAAAACTGCAGTTGACCTTTTTAAAAAAGGGGGCAGGCAGGGGACAGAAAAAAAAACATACAGCAACCAAAATAAAGGAGTATACAGCACTGTATACAGCACTAAATGTTATGTAATGCTATGTTAAACACTGCATTACACTAACACACTACACTGGCGCCACACTATACTATCACTCTACACAATTAGTGAACACTCTAACTCCCTAGTAGCAAACTGAGCCTGCCCTGCTCTATCTATCTCCAACACACTGAAATAGCTTCCTATGGAAGGAATCTTTTACAGTGTGGGGTGGGACTATGAGCACTGAGCTGTGATTGGAGAAAGTCATCCAATCGGGGGGCTCTGACAGTGCTCTATGCTCTAATTGCCAAAGTCTTGCACCTGACCAGGAGTCAGGTGTAAGGCGTCATTCAATTAGGGCCCTAGGATGCACTGTGAAGCGTGCAGTGCATTGTGGGGTGCTCGGTGGGCAAACATCCCGCTGAGTGGCCCACAAATTCGGGTGTTTGCCAAACGGGCAAACAGACGCTGTTCGAGCAGAACTTTTGCTTGGCCCAAACCGTTCGCC
This sequence comes from Glandirana rugosa, assembly GCA_018402905.1. Taxonomy (NCBI): domain Eukaryota; kingdom Metazoa; phylum Chordata; class Amphibia; order Anura; family Ranidae; genus Glandirana; species Glandirana rugosa. The sequence goes on from BLSH010186686.1 coordinate 57,692, forward strand.
CAACACTAGAGGTGTCACACAATTTATTAAGGGTGATCTTACTTGTGTTGCTTTAAAAGAATCCTTTCACTACCTGAGCCTGTGAAGGTTCTATGGAACTTTTTTACTTCTAGATTAGAAGAAATAGGGATAGAAATAAGTCACTGGAAAGTGGATTTCACTTATTGGGAAACTATAATGGTTTTTGATACATTTCATTTATTTATTTAAGTAATGTTTATATATTTTTAATCTGTCATAATTACATATGATTTTCACTTTCTACATACGATATTTGCTTTACAAATAAACATTTACTACATGACAAAAAGTTCCCAGAGCAATATAGGTCTGAAGAGACTTCAAGAGACAGAACAACAGACGAAGCTTGGATTGTAGTTCTGCTTTTCTAACTAAATCCTTGCACTTGGCCATCTGATATGGGAGGAGCAGTTAGGATTAAAGCAGTTGGCAAGGTCATATGAGAGTCCACTTCATTAGTAGAAGTTTGTTTATCCTACTATTTTTAACCCTACTTGCTACTAATAATGTGGACTCTCAAGCACAAGTTATCAAATCCTTTTTGACACTCTGAATTTCCAATCTTGCTTAATATACTTAAAGTTCCAAAGTTTTACATCATTTTTCTTTTCTACCATAAGAACAAATACAGAACATATACACAAAATTACTATACATTCCTTTTAACATAGTTATAGGTAAACTAAGACACATGCTGTGGTTCACCTTAATTTACTTATCCCTTGCTCTTTCCAGACCATAGGTTTAAGGATTACAATCCTCATTCAAATAAGCAATGCAAAGCACTTCAGAGCCAGAAATACTGAAGAAAATTCATTATATTTCAAAAATAATTGACAAAGACATAATACATACAAAAGTTATATTAAATTCAGTTCTGCAGTGGAACAATTAACTGAATTAAAACCAGGCATTTCTAAATCCTTCACTTAACTTTGGCTTTGCTTACTTTCCAAGGTTTGCAACCTTGACTAGACAAGGACATCAACTGTGTTTCAGTCAGATAAATTAATCAAAATTAAATTACAAAGGAGAGATTGGGGACAGGAAGAAAACATAAATTAGTGAATTATGCTTGACTTGGATGATTTGCAAGAGACTGAATTAAATGACAGTGGCTTGCAGACAGAGTTGTCAAGTACTGCAGAATATGACATATATTTAGCCATCCCATTGGCAAAATACAAAGGACTGCAAACATGTATGTGACATGCAAAATACAACATAGAAATAGAATATTGGAGAATAGTAAGATGTTCACTGAAAAGTTTATTAATCTACAGTATATATATTCACTGAGGAGAAATGATATACAAATTATTCTGACTAAGGGATAGATAGATAGATTAGATAGATAGACAGACAGACTATATTACTAAAAGTATTGGGATGCCTGCCTTTACATGCACATGAACTTTAATGGCATCCCCGTCTTAGTTCGTAGGGTTCAATATTGAGTTGGCCCACCCATTGCAGCAATAACAGCTTCAACTGTTCTGGGAAAGCTGTCCACAAGGTTTAGGAGTATGTCTTTGGGAATGTTTGACCATTCTTCCAGAAGCGCATTTGTGAGGTCAAGCACTGATGGGGATGAGATGGCCTGGCTCGCAGTATCCACTCTAATTCATCCCAAAGGTGTTCTGTCGGATTGAGGTCAGGGCTCTGTGCAGGCCAGTCAAGTTCCTCCACCCCAAACTCGCTCATCCATGTCTTTATGAACCTTGCTTGGTGCACTGGTGCACCGTCATGTTGGAACAGGAAGTGTTTATCTCCAAACTGTTCCCTCAAAGTTGGGAGCATGATATTGTTAAAAATGTCTGGGTATGCTGACACTCTTCAAGAATTCCCTTCACTTTAACTAAGGGGCCAAGCCCAACCCCTGAAAAACAACCCCACACCATAATCCCTCTTCACCAAATGATTTGGTCCAGTGCACAAAGCAAGGTACATAAAGACATGAATGAGCGAGTTTGGGGTGGAGGAACTTCACTGGCCTGCACCTCAACCTCATAGAACACCTTTGGGATTAATTAGAGTGGAGACTGTAAGCCTAACTCATATTTTCTATTTTATTTATTTGCCCTATGCCCATAAAAAAAAAAATCAGTGCTTGCTGCAATGCCCAGCTTTTTATGGTTCTGTTCCCTGCAGAACTCACAAGACATGGAGCAACATGCAGTATTCAGGATCTGACAACTGTTAAAGCAAGGAGAAAAACATCCTGTGACGACAACAACTAAACTGTAGTCTGCAGAATTAAAAGTATGCTTAAAGATGTTTTTAAAGTTTTTCTCAGAATTGGCAGCCTCTAGGTTTGTCTCATGGAAGGTTCATGGACTTCAAAAGCCAATGTCCAACACACATTTCAGCAATCCTCCAAGTAATTAAAATGTGTAAACCCAAAAAGTGAGGTTACATAAATAATTTTTTAACTACTAAATAATATTTTCTTATGCTACTAATAAAGCTGAAATAATTACTGTTATGGGATTTCTGTAGCAAATGACAGTGTTCCAATGCTGCTTTAGCAGTGTAACTCTTGTGTGCACCAACACTTGTCAGCCAAGTGTTGTGTAATAAATGTGTAATATTTCATATACATATACACCAAGGTTCTGCACTAGACTTGCTTGGCTGACAGTGACTCCTGGAGGAAGGCTAGCAGTCAGAACTTTATTTTTCAAATGATCAGAGGGGTCTTCAAAGTGCTGAAACTTTCTGAGCCTGCAACAACAGAATAGGTTACAATATATTGCTGTTTCTCCACACCCATAGCCCCAAACTAAAGCCTTGTACACACAATGCGATTGATTTACGACTACATGTCCAATTTTTCTCAAAATCGGCTGTCCGTGATTTTGTCTAGCGTACTGACGGTAGTCAAATTATCGTTCGACAAAGCCAAAAGTAGTGACGTGTTAGGAGCGTATAATGGGGAAATTCAAGTGAATGTGAATTGTGAATTACGGACGCAGGTTTACACGATCGAACACTTCCTGGATTCAACTTTTGTTTGGCCAACTTATGTACACACGAGTACATAAGTACATAATCGGATGACTCCTTGTTGGCAGACAAAAGTTTTCTAGTCTTCTCATACAACCTCTGTTGGACGATAATTAAAAATTGGCTGTTGAATGGTGAGTACTAAAGCCTCGTGCACACAATGCGATTGTTATACGACCGCATGTCCAACTTTTCTCAAAATTGGCTGTCCGGGATTTTTTCTAGCATACTGATGGTAGTCAAATTATCGTTTGACAAATGTGAACGTAGTGACGTGTTATGAGCGTATAAAGAGGAAGTTCAGGTGAATGTGAATTACGGACGCAGGTTTACACGACCGAACACTTCCTGGATTCTGAGCATGCGTGTTTGTACTTACAACTTTTGTTTGACCAACTTCTGTACACACAAGCCGAAAATTGGACGACGCCGTGTTGACAGACAAAAGGTTTCTAGTCTTCTCATACAACTTCTGTTGGACAATGATTGAAAATTGTTCGTCGAATGGAGCTTACGAACGGTCAAATTATCACACAACAGGCTGTCGTACGACTTCTTTCCACCGATAATTGTACAGTGTGTACGGGCCTTAACGGTTGGATTACCGCACAGCGGGCTGTCGTATGACTTTTTTCCACTGATAACTGTACCGTGTGCACGGGCCTTTACATAGAGGTCAGTGAAAGAATGAAAGCCCAGTCATGTGACTGCTAGAAAAAATAAATAAATGTATTAAATAAGTATTTTTTGGAGCAATGCATACTTTATGCGAATATTGTATACAGCATAATGTCACGCATGTTTGTGAACATTAATGCTCCTGCTACATTATCTGCTTACCAATACAGGGTAAAGAATTTCACACTGAATGGAAGAATCCACTCTGGACTATTTGTGACCTGTAAGTAAAGGGAATACACCCAGTACTTTCTGAGAGAGTGGTTATCTGGCTCCGTTGAAAAGAGCTTCTTGCTGTAAAACGAAAAATTTCCTACCAAATACTTACCGTAATTTTCCTTTCCTGATGGACTCCATGGCAGCATACGTATGGGTTAACTCCGCCTCCTCTCGACTCCTATAGGACCCCACTCCCATAAATTTGGGCTCAGAGCCAGAGGCCGTGTTCCGTAACTAGCCTACTCCTGACACCGGGATGGGAGCTCCTGCTGCCATGGAGTCCATCAGGAAAGAAAAATTACGGTAAGTATTTGATAGGAAATTTTCAGTTTTCCTGACAGACTCCATGGCAGCATACGAATGGGATTTAACTAGCCATACACCTCATGGGCGGGCAATGCTGAACCAAAGGCTTTAATTCGTACTGGCAACAGACAAGCCCTTCAAGCCACAACAAACAGAGGATAACGAAGCAGGCTCTGCATAATAATGAGCCATAAATGTATTGATTGAGGGCCACAAGGCCACCCTACGGACTACATTGGGAACCACATGCTGCAAAGCTGCCCGAGATGTAGACACACTTCGGGTTGAGCGAGTGGTCACCACCTCCAGAGAGCCAAGCCCTCAGCTCTGAGCCTGTGTGAACCCGTGTCACCATCATCCTAGATGAGGCACATTTCCCATGTTCTTTTCGGCAAAGAATGAACAAGCATTCAAAAGCCTGAAGGAAGCTATAGCTTGCAGATATAATAATATCTCAGAGATTCCTAGAACCAAAGAAAAGGCCATCTTATACATAACTCACATTTGTTTTACACTTGCCAAGTCACTCATAGTAGCGTAAAAGTCAGATCACTTATTTGTGAAAGAAAGGGTATTGCTGAGAGTCAAACTCAGGATTCCACAACATGACCTCTCCCATGTCTAAAGGATGAATGTTAGTACTCTAAAGGTTAGCAGAACAATTCCTTGGTACCCATGAAATTATGTCATCTTGAGATTCGAGGCGAGCATAGGCAACAGCCCCACTCACTCTGGAAAGAGTCTTAAGAAAGGTTCTCCATGGCAATGCCTCAGTTTGAGGCTTTATATGCCGACGTGATAGCCACGAGAAAGGTGAATTTGACAGAGGTCTTAATAGGGACAATCTTAGAATACTGTGCTCCAATTCCCGAGGGAGTCGAGAACAAGAGGGAGGTACCACTTGGGAAGCATCTGCTTACTCCAAAGTCTGAGCCCAGGTCGTGACAGAAGGTCTGGCCTGAGGGGAATGGGCTCTGGTTTCCGGTAGCTGATCCGCGCTAACACAGGGAGCCATGTTGAATATGGCATCTCTGCCTCTACCTCCACGACTTCTGTTTTGAATCTTCACAAAAACCCGAAGTTGACCAGAACAGGAAGAATCGCATAGGTCCTGCTGCATATCCAATAATCCATCAGGCCCCTGTCCTGAAGCCTTGGAGATACCTTGGAGATACCAGCCCTGCGTATATGTTAGCAGATATCATAATATCATGCATTGGAAGCTTTTTTGAGTGATATACTTTACAGAATACTTACTTTCATGGAAAAATAGCAGAACATGTCTTCTAGCATGGAGATAGGAACAGGAACTATATAAGCGCACACTTAGATACAGAAGGTACATCCTGTGATAATATTATAACAGAATACACACTAATACTGCAGTTGCACCTACTGGTATAGACAGTTATGTATATATGTAGTTTACAGTACCAAGCAACTTTACTTCCAACAGTATAAAACTTCTCCAACTTCTTGGTGCACAGGAAGACAAACAGATTGATTTTGGACAGGCCCCCAGGGACCTGCCTGAAAACTACCACATGGAGAGACCATTTGTTGCATTTCTGCAATCTGACCCAGATTCGGGTAAGGATGCAAGTAAACATTTAGGTCTACGAAATGAGCCAGTCACCTGGCTGGGCCCCAATCATAAACTGCTCATTTTAGATGAGAAATGTTTTAGGTGTGTGAGGTCTATAGCTGGCCTCTGCAAGCTGTTCTTTATGACCATGAAGAGGGGCAAGTACATGCCCAGAAATCTTCCGCCTTCTGGGACTGGCACAGCAGCACTTTGCGACACCAGAGACCTTACATAATACAAGAGTATTTGCCTCTTTACCTCGGAGAAAGGTAAATCTGGGAAAACAAAACTGAGCTGAGGAGGAAATCCGAAGGCCCATGCATATCCTGAAATGACTGTTTTAAAGTTCCAACAGTCGAGACCCCAATTCGGCTTCTCGGAAACCCAAGGTCATGTTCACTTAGACATTTGAGGGGACACCCGGCCTCTTCACCAGCTCCTCCCAAAATCCTGACCTGGTCTGTAAAGCGTGCAACCCCCGCACACTCTGAACATTGTTTTCTAGACCACATATTCTACCGGCCTATCAGGCACTGGTTCTGAGGCAAAACCCAACGGTGGTTTAGGTTATGGTGCTATTTGTCTTGTTGCAAATGATGAAGCTCCCTCAAAAGGATCTTCCACCATGCCTGCTAGAGACAGGATCCGCAAGTCAAGGCCAGAGCCATGGCGTTTACTTAGCCGCTACTAGCCAGAATATTACTACAATGTATATGGATGTCAAATGAAGCCTCGCCAGCTCTGGCTCCTGAACTACCAGGTTTCTGGTCGCTTCATCTGAAAGGTTTTGAATACTGCATCCACATTCCTCTTCCACATTTTCAGTGCTATAAACATGGCCACTAGAGTCCAGGCTGACTTTCAGGTCAATCACTGCATCTTCCATGGAAGAGCGACCGGCTTGCTTGCCTTATCAAACTTCAACAACTAGAGAGGCAGCCTTTCGATGCTTCACATCCTTATCCCTGAATGGATAGAGCTTGACCTGCTCAGAAAGGAGGTATATCTCGCGACCTTGCTCATCCAAAATGATGTCCCCTAGTTCTGTTAGGAATGGGGAGAATAGAACACTCTCTCTGAGGCTACGTCTCCACTATTGTGACCCCAAAGTCGCACGATTCAGAGCACGACTCTGGAGTGCAACTCCGATGCGACTAAGTGCAGCCCCCGATCCAACTTTACAGTCTCTGGGTCAGAGCTGCATCAAAGTCATACAGAAGTAGTGCAGGAACCTTTCCAGAATTGCTGCAACTTTAAGTCGCATAAATTGGAATGCATGGCAAGTCGCACTGGAGGAAAACAGAACCCAAAGGTACTTACAGAACTTCCTCTTGCTTTGCAGGAGACTCTACAGGTTCTACCCATGCAAATGCCCTGTTCATAGCTTTGACCAAAAGGGCACCACAAGGGCAAAGTGACTCTCTCTCCCTCAATGTCTGAGGTCCTTATAGATGGATGACACGGTTGGGATGGTTCCCGCTCTTCCTAGCCATCCTAGTGGGAGAAACACGCCGTAATGGCTAGTGGGCATTGCATGAAGCTTATACCCTACTCTTTAGGGGGTTCTTGCCTCACCAGAGACTTAATTTGATGGAAATCCTTTTCTCCAACTGCTCGGGCATAACATTGCTCACACAGAGACCTGCCCTCTGCAACTTGAATCCCGTATCCCCAGCAGGCTCCTTCCTTGGAGCGGCTGACATAGCGGTGAGTGCGGTACCTAGAGAAGGATTCAGAGCTTCTGCTATGAAGGCTGGATCTTGACAGTGACTTATGATGACTAAATCTCGATGAAGAAAGTTGATGTTGTGACCTAAAGAGCTCTTACTGATCTCATGCCGTGTATTGTCAATCTGACCTAGAAGGACTCACAAAAAAAAAAGCACAAAATAGGGTAGAAAGGAAAAGACTAAGAACCCAAAAGTGTGCCCAGGCAAGCAAGTAAAGAAAAGGTTTAACACCCTCTGAAACTTGCTACACAAGGGCTGGCCACAGGGGGGAGCAGTAATACATCTGTAGTGTGAACTGCACAGATAGCCAACCTGCACAGGTGATACAATCACACCAAGACAGCACACAAGGTTGTATTGCAGAGCATATACCTGTGATGATTGCACACAGCATTGAAAACTGCTGCAAGCTGTCCAAGGGGAAAATCCCGATATCAATAGTACTGACCGTTGATTGACTTTCTCCCTTTGCAATGATGCCATTGCTGCCCACAGCACACATGTGTTGAGTCCCTGGGCAGGAGTAACCCAGGGACACTAGGCCGTAAGAGAGCTGCGGCTTGGAACGCAGGTGCGCTCCAGCTGCCACAGGCTGGAAGACTTTAAAGCCAGGAAAAAAACCAGACAAAAGCACAAACTGCTGCCATGGAGTATGCAATAGAAAGGTATACATTACCGCACACGGCATCCCCCACGATTACGCCTGGATACAGAAGACGCTGTTTCTGCATGGGCTCAGGGTGTTCATGGCCGCCTGCTCTAAGCTAACAAGGAAAAAGGCGCACAGTGTGGAAAGGAACTCTCCAATACTTACAATACCAGTGGTAAGGCACAGGGAATGGAGGGGGAGGGGAGAAACAGAGAGGGAAGCACCAGTCCACAGGTAGAAGCTGCACTCTAGTGGGGAAGCCGCTGGCCACTGTGAAAAACAAACAAGGACAGAGGCGCTTCTAAATGCAGACTGTAAAACATTTTAATAACATCTCTAAAATCTAGAGCATGGCAACTCACAAAGGCATCTATTAAAAGTGCATGTAAGTGGTCCCAAGAGGGAACGTCAGCAGCTCACCGTCCCCACCAGGAAGCATCGAGTACAGTCAGGAGATGTATCTGTGGTCTGTAGCCGGCAAGACGCTGGACTGGATGATCAGAGCTCACTGTGGAGTGTCGCGGCGGCGTGACGGCATTTGATGACGTCACGCCGCCGCAACACTCCACAGTGAGCTCTGATCGTCCAGTCCAGCGTCTTGCTGGCTACAGACCACAGATACATCTCCTGACTGTACTCGATGCTTCCTGGTGGGGACGGTGAGCTGCTGCCGTTCCCTCTTGGGACCACTTACATGCACTTTTAATAGATGCCTTTGTGAGTTGCCATGCTCTAGATTTTAAAGATGTTATTAAAATGTTTTACAGTCTGCATTTAGAAGCACCTCTGTCCTTGTTTGTTTTTCACAGTGGCCAG
>BLSH010186686.1:70800-86125 GCA_018402905.1 Glandirana rugosa
CTTAGACAGGGAGATTCGTTGTGGACCCTTGAGAGGGAAAACTTGATCCTCTACTAAAAACTTTTTATTACGCAGTGAATGTCGAAAATCATCTCCTAGTTCAAAAGGGAGAGTTCCCAGGTGTTGCTTAGAGGGACAGATTCTTGTTCCAAAACCATTGCCTACTCCTATAGGGCCAGCTGTTGCTGTAAGTGTATATATACAGTATCTCACAAAAGTGAGTACACCCCTCACATTTTTGTAAATATTTTTTTCTACCTTTTCATGGGACAACACTGAAGAAAGGACACTTTGTTACAATGTAAAGTAGTGAGTATACAGCTTGTATAACAGTGTAAATTTGCTGTCCCCTCAAAATAACTCAACACACAGTCATTAATGTCTAAATTGCTGGCAACAAAAGTGAGTACACTCCTAAGTGAAAAGTCCAAATTGGGCCCAATTAGCCATTTTGCCTCCCCGTTGTCATGTGACTCATTAGTGTTACAAGGTCTCAGGTGTGAATGGGGAGCAGGTGTGTTCAATTTGGTGTTATCACTCTCACTTTCTCATACTGGTCACTGGAAGTTCTACATGGCACCTCATGGCAAAGAACTCTCTGAGGATCTGAAAAAAAAAAGAATTGTTGCTCTACATAAAGATGGCCTAGGCTATAAGAAGACTGCCAAGACCCTGAAACTGAGCTGTAGCATGGTGGCCAAGACCATACAGCGATTTAACAGGACAGGTTCCACTCAGAACAGGCCTTGCCATGGTCAACCAAAGAAGTGGAGTGCATGTGCTCAGCATCATATCCAGATGTTGTCTTTGGGAAATAGACGTATGAGTGCTGCCAGCATTGTTGCAGAGGTTGAAGGGGTGGGGGGTCAGCCTGTCAGTGCTCAGACCATACCCTGCACACTGCATCAAATTGGTCTGCATGGCAGTTGTCCCAGCAGGAAGCCTCCTCTAAAGATGATGCACAAGATAACCCGCAAATAGTTTGCTGAAGACAAGCATACTAAGGGCATGGACTACTGGAACCATGTCCTGTGGTCTTCTGAGACCAAGATAAACTTATTTGGTACAGATGGTGTGAAGCGTGTGTGGCAGCAACCAGGTGAGGAGTACAAAGACAAGTGTGTCTTGCCTACAGTCAAGCATGGTGGTGGGAGTGTCATGGTCTGGGGCTGCATGAGTGCTGCCGGCACTGGGGATCTACAGTTCATTGAGGGAACCATGAATGCCAACATGTACTGTGACATACTTTAGAAGAGCATGATCCACTCCCCTGGGCCGCAGGGTAGTATTCCAACATGATAACAACCCCAAAGACACCTCCAAGACGACCACTGCCTTGCTAAATAAGCTGAGGGTAAAGGTGATGAACTGGCCAAGCATGTCTCCAGACCTAAACCCTATTGAGCAAAACAGAAGGTGGAGGAGCGCAAGGTCTCTACCATCCCCCAGCTCCGTGATGTCATCATGCAGGAGTGGAAGGGGACTCCAGTGGCAACCTATGAAGCTTTGGTGAACTCCATGCCCAAGAGGGTTAAGGCAGTGCTAGAAAATAATGGTTGCCCCACAAAATATTGACACTTTGGGCCCAATTTGGACATTTTCACTTAGGGGTATACTCACTTTTGTTGCCAGCGGTTTAGACATTGAATGCTGTGTGTTGAGTTATTTTGAGGGGACAGCACATTTACACTGTTATACAAGCTGTACACTCACTACTTTACATTGTAGCAAAGTGTCATTTCTTTAGTGTTGTCACATAAAAAGATATAATAAAATATTTTTAAAAATGCGAGGGGTGTACTCACTTATGTGAGATACTGTATATATGTATATATATTCTTACTCTGCCTGCACTGAATGCAGCGTATATATATATATATATATATATATATATATATATATATATATATATATATATATATATATATATATTATGAGGGATTACTGTAGCTATTGTGGGGATCACCTTTCCTGGGAAAAAGGCAGTTGAGACAGCAGTTTCTTTAAAATTTGGCTTGCAGCCAGGTTTACTGCAGCAAAGGTTGCATTTTAAAACAAACAAAACATAAAATAAATCCTTGTCATCTATGCTCTAATCTAAGCAATTCAGGATACCTCTCTAAGTGGTGTCGGGCTTCTCCCAAACACCCACAAAACAAAGTTATTGCAAACCTTTCTTTTAGTCCAACAGCACAAAAGCGCTCTCATGCTGATCACTCTGAGTCCCAGGGTAAAGCAAACCCTTGCTCCCTTCCTGGTTATTTAAACACCACCTGAGCGTGGAAACCAGTGGACCACAAAATCCGGTCCGGAACCCAGCCTGCCAGGGTGGCTGGTAACACCTGGATCAGATTTCACCTTAGTCCACTCCAAATGAACGCATGTAAGGTGACACATAGCGTCATCTATTAGTTTGCCTCGCATAACGACACAATATATATATATATTGTAAGGGGTTTAGCTCGGCAGCGGTTTGACCCCCTGGAAGGGTTCACTACACAATTTAGGCACAGCGAGACAGCAGTTTCAGATGAAAACAAAAAGGTAGTTTATTTACACTAGTTGCAATGTGAAAAAAACAGCCAAACAAAAACAAACAACAAAATAAATCCTAGGCCAATTGGCCACTGACTACACAATAGGTTTCCCTGTCTGTCAGCTGGGTACAGCCTACCACTATACCTAGCTCCTATCTGTCACTGAAGACAGTCAGCCACACAGGCTTCTTACCAGACAACCTGTTATACTCCCCAGTCTGTTGACATGACACAGAACCTGGTTCCAGGGTGGAGCACTCACCTATGCTTGCTGGGAGTTTATGTAGAAGTCTTAATGAGCCAGCTCAACCCAGCTGGACTCATTACCTCTACCCTTGCAAGACTAAGCACTCCCCCTAGTGGTCTAAGTCTGTATACACTTTGAATCTTGGGCAGATGTACCTGCCATCCTGCAGGCAACCAGGCATCTTTACCTGCCTGCTGTCACATGCCCCCTTCTTGTTTGAAACTGGGGTTCGGGACACACAGCCAGGTACGCAGGTACCTGAGATAGAGCATCCATATTCCCCATTTGGACCCCAGGGCAATGCTTCACGGTGAAGTTGTATTCTTGCAGGGCCAGAAACCAACGATTTACGCTTCTATTGGTCTCCTTGTTTTGAGCCATCCACTTTAAGGGTGCATGATCTGTAATAAGGTCAAAGTGTCTACCCAGCAAATAGTATTGCAGGGAGTCTAGCGCCCATTTCACCGCTAGACACTCTTTTTCGATTGTGGCATAATTTTCCTCATGGGGTTTGTTTCCTGCTAAGATAAATGACTGGGTGCTCTTCTCCCTTCCAGACCTGTGACAACACTGCTCCTAAGCCTACGTCTGATGCATCAGTGTGTACCACAAAGTCCTTAGTGAAGTCAGGTGAGTACAGCACTGGTTGGTTACACAAGGCTTTTTTTAAAACCCGGAAGACTGCTTCAGCCTCTGGAGTCCATTTCACCATGGTAGACTCTTTCCCTTTTGTCAGGTTGGTTAGGGACACAGCCTGTGAAACAAAGTGAGGGATGAATCACGGATAGTATCCAGATATTTTGAGGAATGCTCAAACCTGCTTCTTGCTGTTGGGGTGTGGCCAACTATTTATGGCTTCCACTTTATTGACTTGGGATTTGATTACTCCCCTCCCAATAGTGTACCCCAAATATTTGGCCTCTTCCTGTCCAATGGTACACTTTTTGGGATTAGCCGTGAACCCAGCTTCCCTTATGGAGTCCAGTACGGCATGCACTTTTGGCAGATGTGAGGCCCAATCCGTACTGTGGATAATCACATTGTCCAAGTAGGCTGCAGCATACTTCTAATGGGGCCTCAGAATTTTGTCCAATTTCCGATGGAATGGGGCTGGTGCATTTTGTAACCCAAACGGCATTCTTCTGTATTGGAATGTCCCTTCTAGTGTTACAAATGCCGTTTTCTCCTTCGCTGACCCAGCTAGGGAAATTTGCCAATATCCCTTGGTGAGATCAAGGGTCGTCATATATCGGGCTGTTCCCAGCTGGTCGATCAGTTCATCTATGCGTGGTATGGGGTAGGTGTCAAATTTTGTAACTTCATTCATTCACTTCATTCATCTGCCGGCAATTGTTACAAAATCGCCAGCTCCCATCGGGTTTGGGCACTAAAACGATCAGGCTGGACCAGTCACTCTGGGACTTTTCTATCACACCTAATTCAAGCATTCGTTGAACTTCCCCTCGTATTGTCTCCCGTCGGGCCTCTGGTATTCAATAGGGCTTTAGCGTTACCCTTTCACCTAGCGGGGTGATAATGTCATGCACTACCCCAGATGTTTGTCCCCTCAGCTCAGAGAACACCTCTCTGTTGCAGAGCGCAAACTCTTTCACCTCCTGTTTTTGGGGTTTTGATAGGGTGACTGCTATTCCAACCTCAGGAATTAAGCCATCAGACTGAGTCAGTGATAGCAAGGTTTCTGCGACTAGGGATTCCCTATCCCTCCAGGCCTTCAAAAGATTAATGTGTTATATCTGTTCTGGCTTTCGCTGTCCTGGTTGTCTGACCCTGTAGTTCACCTCACTCACTTGTTCAATTATCTCATAAGGGCCCTGCAATTTGGCCAGGAATTTGCTTTCGACCATAGGGATTAGTACCAACACCATATCCTCGGTGAAAAAGTATGGGTCTTGGCCTTGCGGTTATACACCCTTTGCTGTGCTAACTGCGCTTGGGCCAAGTGTTCCTTGACGATTGGCATTACTTGTGCAATTCTATCTTGCATCAGGGCAACATGCTCAATCACACTCCGGTGGGGAGAACTCTCACTTTTCCATGTTTCCTTGGCAATATCCAACAGCCCTCTTGGGTGTCTCCCATAGAGTAATTTGAAGGGCGAGAACCCGGTAGAGGATTGTGGTACTTCCCGAATAGCAAACATCAAGTAGGGTATTAAACAGTTCCAATCCTTTCCATCACGATCCACCAACTCTTTCATTACCCTGGACACAAATGGGGTACCCTGGTCTGTAAGCAATTCCTTACAAATGCCCACATGGCTGAAGACCAGAAATAGCTCTTTGGCTATCATCTTGGCGGAGGCATTTCTAAGAGGGATCGCTTCAGGATAGCGGGTGGCATAGTCCATTATGACCAAAATATACTGATGCCCCCTAGTGGACTTCAGTATCGGATCTACCAAATCCATTGCGATCCTCTCAAAGGGAACCTCAATGATGGGGAGAGGTACCAGTGGGTTACGGAAATGCGACAAAGGTGCAGACTTCTGACACACAGGGCAGGATGAACAATAATTTTCTATTTCCTTCATGACCCTAGGCCAATAGAACCTTTGCAATACTCCCACTCTGGTTTTCTCCGCCCCCAAATGACCTCCCAAAATGTGCCCATGGGCTAATTCCTATACCAACTTCCTATAGGGTTTGGGTACCACAAGTTGCTCAATGGTTTCATCCGCCTTTTGGGCAACCCGATACAACAGATCCCTTTCCACCATAAAGTATGTGTGACTGCATGACTGATCTGGGTTCATTAGTTCAGCATCTATCTTTACCACATTTTCCCACGCTTTTATCAGGGTGGGGTATTTTACTTGTTCTGTGGCAAAATTTTCCCTGTGAACCTCTAAATCAGAGAACTCTGCAGACGGCATGTTTTCTGTGGGGGGTTCAGGACCATCCCAGAGTTCCCAGAATTTTGGAAAATCCCTCCCCACAATAGCATCATGTGGTAAGTGAGGCACCAACCCCACCTGATGAGTTATGTTACCTTTGGGGGTCTCAAAAACCACTTTAGCCACAGGATACTCTCTGGTGTCCCCATGTACACAAATAACAGCCACTTTGTTATTCCTAGAGACCTCTGTAGTAACTAATTTAGCTTTGATCAATGTTACCAGACTACCTGAATCTAGCAACACAACAACACTTTTATCATTAATACACATTTTGCATAAATGTTTTTCAGTTCCCTGAGTGGCAGTGCATGCAACTGTCGAAAACAGCAACTGACGTCTGTCTCTTAGATAGTCACATTCCATAGGCTCATCCACAATTGGGCAATTGGCTGCAATATGTCCCTCTTGCCGGCAACAATAACAAATAAACTTTTTCGCTGCTTCCTGTGACTTTGACTGCGGTCGCCATACATTATGCAAACTTCCCACCCTCTCACTCTCTCCACCCTTACCCCTTGAAGTCATCTTACCTGCCGCTGGGGATGGTCTGGTCTTAGGGTGGAAAGTCTGTGAGTCCCTGGGAGAGGCGGTCAGGTTCTCTGTAGCCAAATACCTCTCTACCAGATCCACAAGCTTGTGGGCCGTGTCTGGGTTTCCACGGTTTACCCACTTTTGGATAGCAGTAGGTAGAGATCTCAGGAACCCATCCATTACCACACGTTCCACAATCTTTGGTCATACATTTGCGACCTGGGGGGGCTTTTCAAGTTGGAGAGTCCAGTTATGCACACACTGAGCCCGGACAGCCAGGGTGACACCCAGCTGTGCCAAAATTTCTGTTTTTAGCAAAACATAGTCTTTTGCTTGGTCCTGCTCTAGGTCATAATATGCTTTCTACAATTCAGCAGCCAATAGAGGAGCCACCAATCCAGTCCACTGCTCCTTAGGCCACTTTTCTCTTTCTGCAGTCCTTTCAAATGGGGTCAGAAACACTTCAGGATCATCCTCTCCAGTCATTTTTGGCAATAAATGGCTCACACAAAATGATGATGCATTACTGGAACCACTTGCCTCACTGGTCTGTCGATGCTGTTGTGTTATGGCATCCATTTGCTGTTGAAGTCTCTGCTCTTGCTTCTGCAACAGCTCAATTAAGCGAGCCTCAGATTGCTGCTGGGCTCGTTGCTGATTAGCATTCATTTGTTGTAGACTAGCATTTGTTTGTTGTTGGTTAGCATTCACTACAGCAAGCTGTCTCAGTATCTCTTCCATGCTGGCCTTTCACAAAAAAACTGCCCCTGGCTTCCTCCACCACTGTAAGGGGGTTAGCTCAGCAGCGGGTGTGTTTGACCCCCTGGAAGGGTTCACTACACAATTTAGGCACAGTGAGACAGCAGTTTCAGATGAAAACAAAAAGGTTGTTTATTTACACTAGTTACAACGTGAAATAAACAGCCAAACAAAAACAAACAACAAAATAAATCCTAGGTCACTTGGCCACTGACTACACAATAGGTTTCCCTGTCTGTCAGCCTACCGCTGTACCTAGCTCCTATCTCTCACTAAAAACATTCAACCACACAGGCTTCTTACCATACAAGCTGTTGCACTCCCCAGTCTGTTGACATGACACAGAACCTGGTTCCAGGGTGGAGCACTCACCTATGCTTGCTGGGAGTTTATGTAGAAGTCTTAATGAGCCAGCTCAACCCAGCTGGACTCATTACCTCTACCCCTGCAAGACTAAGCACTCCCCCTAGTGGTATAAGTCTGTATACACTTTGAATCTTGGGCAGATGTACCTGCCATTCTGCACGCAACCAGGCATCTTTACCTGCCTGCTGTCACAATATATATATACTGTATATATATATATATATATATATATATTCTTACACTGACTGCACTGACTGTATATACTCTACACTGTATCTATATACTACACTGCCTACACGCCACTAACTAACCTAGCTAAACTAGCTCAATGCTCCAGTCTCTTTCCACTTTCACACACTACATATGGAGCGCTGTTCAAGCGGCCTTATATAGTGTGGGGCATGGACTGAGACCCCTGATCCATGATTGGCCAAAGGCACCCTGCCTTTGGCCAATCATGGCTTTCACAGCAGAGCGTGCTGTGATAGGTCAAAGCATGCAGGTCATGTGCATGCTTTGGCCAATCAGCGGGTGTCATTCCCCCATGGTCTCAAACTGCATTATGGGGCGCTCAACTTTGCCGCAAACACCCCATAATGTTCTAGATTGTGCGAACAGGCTAAAGCCTAATGTTTGAGTTGAACTTGTGTTTGACTGAAACATCGGGCCCATACCTATTTGATTCTTACCATGGCCATGAAGCAAAGCATCAAGGCTGTGGCATGTGTACACCCCTGGCCACTTCATCTGCAGCTAAAGGGAGAGCCATTGGGAGACAGTGAAAATGTCACCCAACCATGTGGTTTTACCTCCCTCCAACATCACGTATGAATGAGCCCTAAAAGGGCTGGAATGTTCTCACAGGAAGAGACTATGTGGTGAGTTTTAAAAACTCAGTGCATGATGAACTGACAGATAGTATCTTTGCTGTTTGCGGTGTGAGAAGCACTTAGAGAGTTTACCCACCAGGCTTGAGGTGGGTAGTGACTTTATGATGCTATACAGGGTTGGACGACATCTTATAGAACTGCTTACCTGTGTTTTTACCATGCCTGTTTTTAAATGGGTTACATGTAAGTGCAATACTTTTAATAATAAACTGGAACTTATCAGTCTGCACTATTGGTTGTATGTGCTTCCTTTCCTTGGCCCATTGGTCTATGATAACATACCTGTAGTTTGAAGGTCAGCTCTATGGAAAGAAGAAGGTTTGAGTCATTACTCACAAGGCGCATATGACCTCACATAGCAGTGGGGTCCACAGTATTAGGTGAGGGAATACCCATAGGGTGGTGAAGGGCACTGCAGTGGTGTTTTCACACTTCTAAAGGGACTTTAGATTGGATGAAGTTATTCATTTTTTTTTTCTATTAATTGCATGGACATTGCATGGTCTATGGGACTATTGTGAATACGAAGATACTCTTTTTTGCACTTTTTTATGGCACATCTTACACACAATGCTAACAAGATTCACATACAGTATCTCACAAAAGTGAGTACACCCCTCACATTTTTAAAAATATTTTATTATATCTTTTCATGTGACAACACTGAAGAAATAACACTTTGCTACAATATAAAGTATTGAGTGTACAGCTTGTATAACAGTGTAAATGTGCTGTCCCCTCAAAATAACTCAACACACAGCCATTAATGTCTAAACAGCTGGCAACAAAAGTGAGTACACCCCTAAGTGAAAATGTCCAAATTGGGCCCAATTAGCCATTTTCTCTCTCCAAAGTTATGTAACTCGTTTTACAAGGTCTCAGGTGTGAATGGGGAGCAGGTGTGTTAAATTTGGTGTTATTGCTCTCACTCTCTCATACTGGTCACTGGACGTTCAACATAGCACCTCATGGCAAAATAACTCTCTGAGGATCTGAAAACAAGAATTGTTGCTATACATAAAGATGGCCTAGGCTATAAGAAGATTGCTACGACCCCAAAACTGAGCAGCAGCGCGGTGGCCAAGACCATACAGCGGTTTAACAGGATATGTGCCACTCAGAACAGGCCTCACCATGGTTTACCAAAGAGGTTGAGTGCAAGTGCTCAGCGTCATATCCAGGGGTTGTCTTGAGAAATAGATGTATGGGTGCTGCCAGCATTGCTGCGGAGGTTGAAGGGGTAGGGGTCAGCCTGTCAGTGCTCAGACCATACGCCGCACACTGCATCAAATTGGTCTGCTTGGCTGCCACCCCAGAAGGAAGCCTCCTCTAAAGATGATGGACAAGAAAGTCCGCAAACCCTTTGCTGAAGACAAGCAAACTAAGGACATGGATTACTGGAACCATGTCCTGTGGTCTGATGAGACCAAGATAAACTTATTTGGTTCAGATGGTGTCAAGTGTGTGTGGCAGCAACCAGGTGAGGAGTACAAAGACAAGTGCGTCTTGCCTACAGTCAAGCATGGTGGTGGGAGTGTCATAGTCTGGGGCTGCATGAGTGCTGTCGGCATTGGGGAGCTACAGTTCATTGAGGGAACCATGAATGCCAACATGTACTGTGACATACTAAAGCAGAGCATGATCCCCTCCCTTTGGAGACTGGGCTGCAGGGCAGTATTCCAACAAGATAATGACCCCAAACACACCTCCAAGATGACCATTGGCTTGCTAAAGAAGCTGAGGGTAAAGGTGATGGACTGGCCAAGCATGTCTCCAGACCTAAACCCTATTGAGTATCTGTGAGGCATCCTCAAATGGAAGGTGGAGGAGCACAAGGTCTCTAACATCCACCAGCTCCGTGATGTCATCATGGAGGAGTGGAAGAGGACTCCAGTGAACTCCATGCCCAAGAGGGTTAAGAAAATAATAGTGGCCACACAAAATATTGTCACTTTGGAACCAATTTGGACATTTTCACTTAGGGGTGTACTCACTTTTGTTGCCAGCGGTTTAGACATTAATGGCTGCGTGTTGAGTTATTTTGAGGGGACAGCAAATTTACACGGTTATACAAGCTGCACACTCACCACTTTACTTTGTAGCAAAGTGTAATTAGTTCAGTGTTGTCACATGAAAAGATAGAATAAAATATTTACAAAAACGTAAGGGGTGTACTCACTTTTGTGAGATACTGTACAATGTTTTATTTGTATATATGCATGTTGCTTATTTATTGCACAGGTCACTTTATATTAGTATTTATGCTAGTATTTGATATATACTATACTGGATGTAGTAATAACACTGTTAGGTGGTAGCTGCTTTTTGCAATATATATGAAATATATATAATTTTTGTGTACGTTTTTGAGTATTAGGAAGTAGTACGGGGACATATATTTATTTTCTTAACCTCCTACTTTGGTACCCATAAGATCCTTATGGTTACTATGGTTATTCCTTTATTATCTATATCCCTAGGCTCAACACTTCTTTCCTTTGCATGACATCATCCCGCACACGGCACAATCCCCCGCCAGGCTGAGCGGTGAAGCTGTGACTAAGCAAATTACACAGTGTTTTATATGGGTGCTAGGAAACACATGACAATGTGAGTCTTTATGGTTTGATGAGTTTTCTTTTAATAAAAAAATATGTTTTAAGCTGTGTCACTTTTTATTATTTTCTCCAGTGGTCTGCATGAGTGAATGAGTCTAAGAAGTGGAGTTGAGGAGTCTTTTATTATATGACCGGCCAGTCCTGAGAGATCTTAGTCCGTGGTGGATTACCCGAGGGGATATAGAGTGGAGGAGTGTTGGACACCCCTTGACTTGTATTTTGAGTGCAAGGTGACCTAGGACTAAGTGAGTCAGTTGACCTGATGATTGACGAGTGTGGGTGAAGGTATTCAAGTGGTGATGGTGTTGAAGTGAAGACACAGAAACAGTACATACATTTTAATGTGTACTGTTACACTGAAACTGGACACTTGTGATTTCAGCATGGAGCACTTTAATGGGACATTTTTGTTTATGCACTTTATCTATGGATTGCACTTTATTTTTATATATAGATATATGATCTTGATCTGTGAATCCCACTTTATTTGTTTATATAGGCATATGAATTGTTTGGTATAAATGCAAATATGAATTGATGAAGGACTTTAAATATGAATAGGTATATAGTTACTCAAGCTCTGTATTTACGGTATAAATTTGGTAAGATTGGTGAAATATAGTGATTTACAGTACTACAGCAGCTGAGGTATAGGTTAGGGGTAGTGCATGTGATAACTATACAAAAACAGATTATCTGATTTTGTCTAATGCTCTTAGGTCTGATCATTCTTAAATGCCTAACTCTCAGCTATTTGTGTGGCAGAGAACATCTCTATAGCATGTTGCACAATGATGTGCTTGAGTCAGGACTAGTCCTGCTCCTGTGATTCAGACAAAAGCAGCCACCAGCATTGAATGGGTGTTTCAGCTGTGCTAGGTAACAGCTGTCCTGACCGGCTCCATCTAAAGTATATCCTAACTTCATTTATCGATATATGGGTCATGAATGATATCTCTACTTCAAATACTGCAGAGGACAAACGCAAAGCATGCAGCATGTTAATATTTTTATTTTCATGTGAAAATGAGAGGCTGCCATGAAAAGATTAATGGAAAGACACAGTTTTGTTTTAGTGCTTTTCAGCATAGTGTCCTTTTTTCACCTTCTCGATCAAAAGGAAAGAGTGATATGGCAGAGGTGTATTACAGTTTATGTTACTTCTTTACAATCACCTTCATTCACAGATATTTTCCTAGACAATGTTTCTAGAATAAATAAAATGATTCACAAGAAACCTGATTCATAGTTGTCCAAATGACACCAGTTACCTTGTGCTTATTATGGAAGAAATAACGGACTTATGTTCTATTACTCATAGCTCATTGTGTCATTACCCAGTTAAATACAGATTGTGAATAAATAGGAATGAATAAAAAGACTAGCACACATTAGTGAAGATTGTATCACACATTTTATTTAAAAAAAGAAATAAATAAAACAGGTACATGAAATAATTGTATTTTCCTAATTTCCTCAAACAAAAAAAAAATATTCTCTCTGATTCCTGGGTGATCTATTTACCATCTAGGCTCAGAAACAGTACCATGGGAAAGTCATGTTTAGAAAAGCTCCAATCAAATGTCAAAGTGTTATTTTGTTATAATATATGCACTCACCTTCCACTTTATTAGGTACACCTGTTCAATTGCTTGGTAACATAAATTGATAATTAGTCAATCACATGGCAGCAACTCAATGCATTTAGGCATCTAGACTTGGTGAAGACAACTTGTTGAAGTTTACCGAGCATCAGAAAGGGGAAAGAAGGGGATTTAAGTGACTTTGAATGTGGCATGGTTGTTGGTGCCAGATGGGCTGGTCTGAGTGTTTCAAAAACTGCTGATCTACTGGGATTTTCACACACAACCATCTCTATGGTTTACAGTGAATGGTCTGAAAAAGACAAAATATCCAGTGACTGGCAGTTGTGTGGATGAAAATGCCTTATTGATGTCAGAGGTCAAAGGAGAATGGGCAGACTGGTTTGAGATGATAGAAAGGCAGTAGTAACTCAAATAACCACTCATTACAACCAGGGTATACAGAATACCATCTTTGAATGTGCAACAACATTGAACCAGTCAGCTAAGAACAGGGAACTGAGGCTATGATTCACACAGGCTCACCAAAATCAGACAATAGAAGATTGGAAAAATGTTGCCTGGTCTGATGAGTCTCGATTTCAGCTGCAACATTCAGATGGTAGGGTCAGAATTTGGTGTAAATACCATTAAAGTGTGGATCCATCATGCCTTGTATCATTGGTTCAGGCTAGTGGTGTAATGGTGTGGGCGATGTTTTATTGGCACACTTTGAACCCCTTAGTACCAATTGAGCATTGTTTAAATGCCACGGCCTACCTGAGTATCGTTGCTCACCATGTCCTTCCCTTTATGACTACAGTATACCCATCTTCTGATGGCTACTCCAGCATGATAAAGCATCATGTCACAAAGATCAAATCATCTCAAACTGGTTTCTTGAACATAACCATGAGTTCACTGTACTCCAATGGCCTCCACAGTCACCAGATCTCAATTCAATAGAGCACCTTTGGGATGTGGTGGAATGGGAGATTCACATCATAGATGTGCAGCTGACAATTCTGCAGCAACTGAATGATGCGATCATGTCAATATTGACAAAAATCTCTTAGGAATGTTTCCAACACCTTGTTGAATCTATGCCACAAATAATTAAGGCAGTTCTCAAGGCAAAAGGGGTCCAACCCGGTACTAGCAAGGCTGGTGAGTCACCCAAAAATCATCCTGGGCAAGCTAGGGTACAGTAGAAGATGTAGCAGGTAGGAATCAAGCAGAAGTGTAATCAGTAAACAAGCCAAAGGTCTGTAACAAGTGGTTGCAGGTTGGGATTAAGTAGAATCGTAGTTGAAAAACAATCCAAAGATCACTTACAGATGGTTTACAGGGTGGGATCAAGCTGAAGTGTATTTGAGGAACAAACCAAAGAGTGGTAGTGAAGATACAGATGGCAGCAGGAGTGAAAGGATCAAGCTATTGGCTGGAGAAGAGCACAATAATCTGGCAAACAGGAAGTGCAGAGACATGGCTTAAATCAGGAAGTTCATGGGAGGATTGAAGAGTTCAAGGTTCATTGGAAACAAAGTACAAGTCAAAATTGTCCAATGAATAAGACAGGTAGCTGTCTACCGTAGTCCTCACCCCCAAAGGAGCCACCTAATTCTATTGGGTCCCTTCTGCCCTGCACCTCTGATGACACACCATTATCTGGACCCAAGAACACCTACAAATCTTAAATTATTTAAATTGACTCTTATTTAAAGGCAACATCTCAGATGGCACAGCAAGAAGAGATACAGCCAGGCACTGCAGCAGTCACAGGTTCAGACCTGGATGCTGACAGTTTCTTGCAAAATTTTTCCTGACCTACTTCCCCTTCAGCTGAATAGATTGTGGTCAGATAGGCAATCTGCTTTATATGCTCTGGTCATGCAAAACCTGGGAAGTTTTTGAACACTTGCACTTTCATTATTATAAGGGATGCACTGATACCACTTTTTTTCATAGTGAGTACGAGTACCGATACCCAGTAACAAGTACTCACCGATACCAATTACAGATAACTATTTATTTTGTGCAGTGCAATTTGAGCCCATACAAAATGAATGAACTGCAAAGAATTGCATGTGATTTGAACAGGAATGCAGTGTGATTCCTGTCTGAATCACATGTGATTTCCCATACTGCTCCTGTGTGAACTCAGGCTGAAGTCACTAGACAAGCCTTGGTTCACACAGGAGCGGTGCAGGAAACTACATGTGATTCAGACAGGAATTGTACCGCATTCCTGCTCAAATCACATGCGACTCTTTGCAGTATGGCCTCAAATCGCACCACACTGCATGAAAAAGGTATCGGCTTTAGGTATTGGAGCATTTGCATGAGTACTCGTATCGGTGAAACGTTAATTATTACACATTCACCCAAACCAGTGGTTCTCAACTCCGGTCCTCGGGACCCACCAACAGGCCAGATTTTAAGTATTACCTTGGGGAGATGCAGACTAGAATACTGCAATCACTGAGCAGCAAATGATGTCACCTGTGATGTATTTCAGTTATCCTGCAAACCTGGCCTGTTGGGGGGTCCCGAGGACCGGAGTTGAGAACCACTGACCCAAACAAACTCTCCTGAGCATAGGAATTGACAACATCCCTTAGGCTCCTTTCACACTGAAGCAGCAGCCGCGGTAAAACCCTGCTAGGTTTAGCGGAGTTTTACCAGCGATATGGCTCCGCTATGCGGGCGGGAGCACCGCATTTTTAACCCCCCACAAGGGGTTAAAACAGGGTTAAAAGTGCCGGAGCTCAGTGCTACCGAGGCGGTGTGCAGCTGCTTCAGAAGTGCTTGCCATTCATTTCAATGGCAGGGGCGGTAGAGGAGCGGTACCTTACCGCTCCCCTCAACGCCCCAAAG
>BLSH010186759.1:4285-22381 GCA_018402905.1 Glandirana rugosa
ACTTATGTCCCTATGGTGTATACACTCTGGAAACCGTCAGATTGGGGCATGCCCTGGGGTTTTAGGTTAGTGTGCTATCTGGGCATTTCATGGCCTCCGCAACTGAGATAGGTAGTGTGGGGTAAATGCATAAATTTTTGCCCTTAGAAATACTGAAGGCGGCGATTGGATTTTGGGGTCCCGTACGGGGTTAGACTGCCAAAGGTCTCACATATGTGGTATCCCTGTATTCAGAAGAAGCAGCAGAATGTATTTTGGGGTGTAATTCACATATACCCATGGCATGTTCAAGCAACATGTCATTTAGTGACAACTTTGTGGAAAAAAAAAATGTAATTTCCCCGAAACTTGTGGCAAAATATAAAATATTCCCTGGACTCAACATGCCTCTCAGCAAATAGCTTGGGGTGTCTACTTTCCAAAATGGGGTCATTTGGGGGGGGGGGGCCTTGTGCTATCTGGGCATTTCATGGCCTCCGCAACTGAGATAGGTAGTGTGGGGTGAATGCATACATTTTTGCCCTTAGAAATACTGAAGGCGGCGATTGGATTTTGGGATCCTGTATGCAGATAGACTTCCAAAAAGTCTCACACGTGGGGTATCCCCGTACTCAGGAGAAGCAGCAGGATGTATTTTTGGGGTGTAATTCCACATATACCCATGGCATGTGTGAGCAATATATCATTTCAGTAACAACTTTGTGTAATTTTTTTTTGGTTATCTTTCAATCACTTATGACAAAAATATAAAATATTCAATGGGCTCAACATGCATCTCAGCAAATTCCTTGCGGTGTCTACTTTCCAAAATGGGGTCATTTGGGGGGGGTTTTGTACTGCCCTTTCATTTTAGCACCTCAGGAAATGAGATAGGCAGTCATAAAATAAAAGCTGCATAAATTCCAGAAAATGTACCCTAGTTTGTAGACGCTATAACTTTTCCGCAAACCAATAAATATACGGTGATTAACTTTTTTTTTACCCAAGACATGTGGCTAAATGCATTTTGGCAAAAATTTATGACTAAAATTTAGTTTATTGTATTTTTGTAATAACATAAAGTTGAAAATATAATTTCCTGGTGCATCATGGCAGCATACACATGGGTTGTGGCTCCGCCCCCACAACATGATAGGACTGGTTAACTATAAATCAAAGACAGACCCGGCTCACAGCATTCTCCTTTTTTTCCCTCACCTGATCAGGACTGAAGTCGCAAGGTATCCCTTACCGTTTGTCGCCCCAGCCAAGTTCAGCCTTTCTTGGGTGGAAGTCCTTCCTGTACATTCTCTAAATGAGCTATATGGTTGGAGCCCCATTCTGGTGGTCTGGGGGCATATTTAAGCTTCTCCTGGGTAGATTTCCCTCCTGTACAGTCTCTAAATGAGCTATATGGTTGGAGCCCTGGGTGGATGTCCTTCCTGTAAAGTCTCTAGTACAGAACACCTCCAGATAGTCGCATTGCATTTTACAGAAAATTACAGCCCTGAAGATTGAAAAGTGGAGTAACCCTTTAAAGAAGCCCTTCTGGAAGAAGTGAAGAGACAAGGTGGTAACGGCTTTGTAAGAGCTGAAATTCATTCTTTTCCTTTTAGGTTTGTGTCAGTAGATGTCAATTGATGTTTTTCAAGAGCGGTGTTCCCCGCGGTCACAGCAAGAAGGGTATTATAGCTGAAGCCATGGTTGGCGAATTGCCTTAAAAATAAATAAATAAAACTGGTGCAAGATACCAGACATCAGATCCAATCCATTTGGGAGTAGACAGGATACAGCCACCTCAAGGGTGACCACTGCCAGGTCAGGGTGAATATCATCTGACAAAAAACAGAAAATTCTGAAAGGTCCAGCATACAGGCGGCAACTTCCAAATAGATAGAAGAAGGCAAAAGCTTTGAAGCTTTGCGCACACACCTGGATTGAAAATATTCAGGATCAGTGGGCCATATCAACTATATTGCCATGACATTGGTGGAAGTTTAAGGGATGTCCACCTTTCTGGTACAATCATTTTATTAAAAAAGTATAACATCATGACAAACGTTCACTCATGCAGGGGCGTAATTCAATGAGCATAACAATCATATAAAATTGATAGGTGGGATGTCCACCTTTCAATCTCTTTCAGTCAGCCAGGCTACCAGAATTAATGGAAAATTTTAAAAATTCTGGTCAAGTTTTGTAGCCAGATTAAATAAATGAGCAATCTCAAAGGCTCCACTTCCCTAGAGGAGATGAGGATTCGGTTCGCCTCTGTTCTAAAAAAAAAAAAAAAAAAATCATCAGGTAATCTGTGCCCAGGGGTAAACAAAAAAACAAAAAAAGAACCCTCAACAAGCACAGGAAGTTGGAGGCATGCAAGATAGAAAACCTCCAATCCATTATATTATTGATAAATCGGGAGACTGGATGCTCTGTAGGTTTATCAGACACCTACATGTCCCAATTCATCCTCAATTCCTCTGCCAGTGCCTCCCCTTCGGTCTGTACATCTCCCCCAGGGCATTCACAAAGGTCTCACTGCAATAGCGACGGGGAAAAATCAGTAGAACTTCCACAATGGAATAGCCGTCCTCTGATAGAGAAAGTCAAAGGTGCTTTGGGAGTGAAGCAGAACAGTGACGGAGTATCCTTGGTTCTTTGTAACTGACCAATTGTTTTGAATGGAACAT
Source organism: Glandirana rugosa (assembly GCA_018402905.1). Taxonomy (NCBI): domain Eukaryota; kingdom Metazoa; phylum Chordata; class Amphibia; order Anura; family Ranidae; genus Glandirana; species Glandirana rugosa. The sequence goes on from BLSH010186759.1 coordinate 6,955, forward strand.
TATCACATCAGACCTCAGCTAGAAAGGTTGGGGGATGCATTTCAAAGAGTAGGCTGCTCGAGGTCATGGGATGTTCAGCTTATGAGGCATAGTATTGAATGCTCTTGAACTGAGAGTAGTGTTCAAAGCCCTTCTGTCATTCACTCCTTTTAGAAGAGGAGCAAGATTTATACCGTGCCTAGACAGCAGTGGAAGGGTAGGATTCTTAGGCTGTCAGTGGAACTTCCTGTATCAATAATTGCAAATATGCCATTTTGGCTTAGGAGGCTCTAGTGTCTCTCCTACACTTAAGCATTGAGTCACCAGGGCCTCTTCCAGTGATGACAGATTTGCTCTCTCACGGTCAGTTTTGTAATCCAGCCCCAAGAGACTACCTTTTGATGGCATGGAAGTTGGGAGGTGCAGGCTACCAAGTCAAGGGTGCTCAGTGCAGGTAGTGGCTGCCTTGTGTTAACCCAGAGAGGTCCTTGTGAATAAGACTTACCAAAGAATATGGGAAAATTATGCAGATCTCACACAGTAAAAGCCTGGAGTCCTTTATCACCTAAACGAGCCAAGGTTCTACAGTTCTTACAACTGGGGCAAAACAAGGGCCTAGGTTCAAATATGTTTAAAGTTCAAACTTCAGCCTTGTCTGCACTTACAGGGAGTCCTTAACCCTTTAGTGATGCAATTCTCAATAGGCTTGCATGAATTTGTATACCTGCCAGGAAACCATTGATCCATATGTGGCATTGCTCATGTTCCTCATCTCTATCAAGGCCTCACTTCTATCCTACAGAATTGGCTGCACTCTGGAATCTGAAGATCTTATTTCTGGTTGCTGCAACCTCTGTGAAAAAGGGGTGTCAGAGCTGCAGGCTTTGTACTCAAGGAGCCTCACCTAAGCGTTCTACCCAGACAGTATAGCCCTAAAACTCCAGACTGCCTTTATCCATGTGGTGTCTTTCTCCTTCGACTTTAACCAGGAAGTTAGTTTACCATCTTTCCTGGATGTTGATCTAACCTTGGTGACCTGCTTGGCAGCTACCTTTTCATTCAGGAAAGCTGAAATCTGTACTTGGTTCCAGCGTGGCTTAAGGCAGGGCCAATCAGCATCAACATGTACAGTCATATCCTAGATTAAGACAATTAAAAGAGCCTACTCTCCACAAGACCTTCCTGTTTCGGATGACTTAAGAGCACATTCAACTAGGGCAGTGCGAGCTCAGTGCAAAGCTCAGTGCTGAGTGTCTCCTGAAGCTATTTGCAAGTCAGCAATATGGTCCTCCCTGGAAACACCTTTATTACACTTTAAGTGAACCCGGCTCACGACAGTAAAATTTGGAAAATTCATGGTGCATAATTGCGCTTCTGATCATTACAAAATTTTTCTTGCACCCTCACATATGGCGAGTTAGTTAATATGTGTATGCTGCCATGATGCACCAGGAAAACTGAAAATTGTATACTCACCTTTCCGTAATTTTCCTTTCCTGGTGCATCTTCATGACAGCATACAGATTCCCGCCCAAATTGGTGAGAGTTACAGAGAATGCTGTGAGCCGGGTCTGTCTTTGATTTGTAGTTAACCAGTCCTATCATGTTGTGGGGGCGGAGCCACAACCCATGTGTATGCTGCCATGAAGATGCACTAGGAAAGGAAAATTACGGAAAGGTGAGTATACAATTTTCCATTTTTTTTTCAAATTTTTCTTCCTTTTTTTGTTTATATCGCAAGAAAATAAAAAGCGCAGTGGTGAACAAATACCACCGAAAGAAAGCTCTATTTGTGGGGGAAAAAGGACGCAAATTTTGTTTGGGTACTGCATTGCATGACCGCGCAATTACCATTTGAAGCGGTGTAGTGCCAAATTGAAAAAAGTGCTCTGGTCCTAAAGCTGCAAAACCTTCCGGTTGGTAAGTGGTTAAAGAGGAACTATAGTCTTTTAAAGGTTTTGTTTAGATGCACATGTGAAAGAAAGCAACTTAACAGCTGTTAAACAGTATACTCTTTGTTTTGTATGTCTTTAATGTAATTATATTACTGTTTTCCTTCTTATTTCTTGTTCTTTGAATGTACTTTTTGCTGTTGACTGCACAATAATAGATAAAATATTAATTGGCAAACAAAAATTCTAATTACATTCAAGTCAATATGTCAACTTTTTTTTCCACCATACAGCAAGATAAATTGAAAATATATCTCATCCTCCGTAGCTGTAACAAAACAGCTGGGTGGCTTCATAATGATTTATAAGCACCTGATTTCAGTGACGTCAATGGATTTGAGATGGATGACTTGATCAAGTTGAATTACTTCTTTTGCTTTGATCCGTATATTCACATGTCAAAAAATCTTATTTATTCCATCATAATGATAAAAGTTGCTGTATAACAATGTATTTATTTTCACACAGGTTTACATGTAATTTTTTTATAAAATGTATTTTTTCTTCGGGTTATAAATAACAGCTGCCTTCTAAATTAACTACCTATGAATATACAATTCAAGCAATAAAGGTAACATGATTGTGGTTCATTTTTAATAAAAATGAATTCTGGATTTAGAACGACCTTGCTACTCAACGTGACATACACTCAATGTATACCAACTTGTCTTCTATTCTTTGGATATCAGGAAACTATTTGATACAGTAACTTGGTCATATTTGCAGTATGTCTTGCGCTGTTGGGGTTTTGGCCCCCACTTCTTGCTGTGAGTGGTCTCTTTATACAACAACCCTAAGGCATGCTTCTGTAGTGCTACCCCCAAAGGAGCCGCTAGAAAGAAGCCCAGAGTTCCTTTTCCCAACAGTTGCACCACAGCAAAGCACATGGTCACAGTCACTCTTCAGCTCATTGAACAGTTCAGGGGTTTTATTTTTGGTGTTTTTATTTTTGGGTGATTTGGATGGGGTTAGGGAATTGAGTGGGATACTTGAAAACTATGTACAAATAAGAGGACACTTATCTTCTATAGAACTATGAGTCTGTAGCAATAATAATCATCCTATGGTGGACAGTCCAAGCAAAGTCCTCTCACTGGGAATTAAATAGACTAAGCTCTTCAAGACGCTGGACACTATGTCCGCTTTACACACAGCTGACTCTACATGAAAATTGGCCTCAGTCCAAAGTCTCTAGGATCTCTCTCTCCAGGCTGTACTCACAAACGCCCTTGGAAAATTGGTTGCCTCCTTCCAATATCCTTGTGATACTTCCTACCTGTGATACTAGGCAAGATCCTCAGACACCAGTCCATCAGCTTTCTGCAGCTTCCAGCAAATCAGGCCCTCGGGTAGGCCTTGACACCCCTCAGGCACATGGCAGGATGGCCTAAGGGGGCAAGCAGCCCCCCTTAGGCTGGTATCTCCTGCTAAGGAAAAATATCCCACTGCTCTCTGCCTCTGAGTATTTCTTCCAGCTCCCAGCTACCACCAGAACTTTCTGGACTAATCAGGGGGAAGCAGTCAATCCTGCAACTACTGAAACATAGAACAGACCAAAGTAATCAACACAGCCACACTGGTTACAGTGAGCTAAAACTAAATTTGCCTAACAACAAACTGCAGCTCCATTGGATACAGTAAGCCATAACTAAATTTACCTAATCCTAGCACCTATTTAAGAGGGTGCTACACTTGAAATAAGCTGGCTACAGATCTGACCCTTTCCTATAAGCAGAGGAGCTAGGCAGGGGTTCACACTTCCCCCCTTCCTATTTGCCCTAGTGATTAAGCCATTAGCTCAATTAATACACTTGGATTCGAATATCAAAGGCATAGAATTAGGGAGACAGCATCACAACTTATGTCTCTTCGTGGACGATGTAAAGTAATAACTTGGATTACGAGCATAATTCGTTCCAGAAGCATGCTTGTAATCCAAAGCACTCATATATCAAAGTAAGTTTCCCCATAAGAAGCAATGGAAACTCAGATGATTAGTTTCACAACCACTGCTGGCGTATGCAGTACTGTATGTGGCCAGAGGTTCAGGGACGCTGGTGTATGCAGTACTGTATGTGGCCAGAGGTGCGGGGGCAGTGGTGACACTCCAAGACGCTCTGAGTCGCTTGGAAACACTCGGGAAATGTTGACACTTTTGGGTGCTCTGATGCACGTTACGCCTGCCCACCCAGCTGGGAGGGTCTCTGAGCATCTCCAAGTTGTCCACAAAGCGCTGGGAGCCACCAGCGCCCCTGGACCTGTGGCCACATATGGTAATGCATACACCAGAGGCTTGAATCCTGCTCATTTTGCGAGACAGTGCTCGCAAATCAAGTCAGGATTTTAAAAAATAATAGCTTGTATTGCGAAATGTTTGCATACTGCATTACAATGTTTGCATACCGCATCTGAGGTATTACTGTACTCCTTTTTTTGGACATATCTGCTAATTTCTATACCTAACTTTCTGCGAACCCTAGATAACTTCACCAAAATATCTGTATTGACTGTCAAACCATAGAAATGCAAGCCCTTAATGTGTCTTTGCCCAAATCTGAAATAGCTCAGTTACCCTTATGTTAAGTTACCCTTATTACCCTTACCCTATGTTTCCCTTTACTTGAGCTCAGAGCCATCTTCCTTATAGGATTAAGTTACCAAGTAAGCTTGACAACCTTTACAAACTAAATGATCCCTTTATGCTAGCCCATCTTTCCTCTCATTTAACATTTTGGTCCTCTCTCCTGGTTTCCTGGATGGGAAGAGTCGTGGCAGTCAAAATGATTTAATTACTAAAATTACTTGATCTTTTCAGAGTACTGCCCATCCTTGTCCTGGTCTATTACCTGCACATTTTACCCTCAGATCGGAGACACATTTCCAACTTGATCATGAAGCATTCACTTACTCTCTGGGACAGGCTTAAGGTCCCTTTCGGCCTTCTCTTCTCATATGTACCAATATTGTCTTGTCAAAGAATCCATTGTTCATCTGTAATCACACTTCATTTTAATCTAGCATTATACTCCATGCCCTTGGCCAAGGTCCGTGTTAACGGCCACCTGTTGAGTGCCTTCTCCATATCGAATGGTACACGTCAGGGCTGCCCCCTATCTCCCCTTATCTTTGTACTTATGCTAGAACCCCTACTTCATAGACTGAGAGCCAACCCAGATATAAAAGGTGTCGAAATAGCCAGACATTCCATAAATTAGCTGCTTACGCAAATGATGTTTCCTTACTGATCCCATTACCCCAATTCCCAACTTACTTAAAGATTTTGCCCTATTTAAATAGCTATCAAACCTACATATCTGTGAATGTTTTTCTTCCGTCTGCCACCCTACTACACTGACAAAATGATTTCCTCTTTGTCTGGGACCCACATGCCTTAAGGTACTAGTCCAGTACAGTCCAGCTACCTTTGAAATTAAGTGATCTCTACTCCAGGAATTTTATCCTGATCTTTTTTTTTTCAAGAGATTTTATTGTCATTTTTAGGAAATAACATACAACAGTTGTCAACAGCGAGTCAAACATCAGTGTTAGATATAGAATTACAGCTGATGAATATGAAGCAATTATAGACATAAATATTTGGTTAGAAGTGTATAACATGAGCGATAATGGTATTGATAAGGGAAGAGTGATGGGTGTAGGAACGCCTACTAGAGGGTGCCAGTAGGCGTGCAGAACCAGAACAGGAAAACGGTTGGGGGGAGGGGGGTTGCTGCATGGGTAGGAGGAAGAAGGAAGGCTGGACAAACGAGATGTACAGTAGGAGTAACGTTAACGTATCTCCAGGGAGGATTAAGTTAGGGTAAATGTTGCATTTGCTATCTAGATAGGGAGTCAGCAGGGATAGTTGAGTGGTAATGGTGGTAGTGGTGGAGGGCCCATACATGGATATGGTATGTGGGGCAAGTATTTTAGGTAGTTTTGGATAGGTGGACCTTGAGTAGCCCCTGGTTCTACCATTTGTACCATTTTTACCCTGGTTGGGTAGCCATACCTAAGGTTATGATACAGCAAAAGGAGTACACTTACAACAGTTTGCAATAGGTTGGTGAGACCACGACAGGGGGTTGTGTTAATCATTGTGTTGGAAGAGATGTTCGAGTCCGTCATAGTAGAGATGGGGTGATTTTTTGAAGTTCTCGAGTTCCTTAAATGTCAAGGTTTTGAGCATGTATAACTCCGATTTGTTGTAGAAACACTTTTAGGCTGGGTTTGAGGAAGGATCTGTTGTTAGTCTGTCCATGTAAAGGAGCCAGAGGAGGTCATTTTGGATTTTATATGATGGATGGGCCAGGTGGCCGAGACCAATTCTTTAGGATGACCGTGTGGGCTGTCAGGAGAGCAGTTTGTATCCAAGATAGATGGGGTGTGGTAGTTTTTTTAGAGGAGCCTTGTAAATTTGAAGGGTCAAAATAGCAGAATAATAACAGAACCGGGTCTTTGGGTATTTGTAGGTGGGTGATGTCTCGAATGTAAATTATAACTTGGTCCCAGAAGGATGCTATATGGGGGCAGAGCCAAAAGTGGTGCACAAGAGATGATTTTTCACAAGGACAGAGTGGACACAAGGAGGCTCGTGGATTATTTTTGTCTTTGATTGGGATTCCTTCCATGATTCGTTTGGGGTGTGATGTAGCACCATATTGTATCTGATAGTTAATTTCTCTACAAGCCCCTCAGTGGGGAAGTCTTTGTTCCATTTGGATGCCGCAGTGGTTATTGGGGATATGCTGGATGCTTTTAGTAAGAGTTTATGGATGTCAGACATAGAGAAGGATCCTTTGGTTAATAGTCTATCTATGAAGGAGGGTTGAAATGTTCTGGGGTCATTTCTGTAAGTGAGCCGAATAAAGCTGAGGCATTGTGCGTGGTGGAAAGCATGCGTGAGAGGCAGATGGTAGAAGTTCGCAAGCTCTTGAAAAGGTATTGGGTTTCCCGTTTTTGGATCATATAGAGACACAAAGTTTGAAAGTCCTTGGGTTTCCCATATCCGAAAAGAGAGGTAGTCTTGGCCCGCAGGGAAACTAGGGTTTCCCCTAATTGGTAGGTACTGAGAGATGAAGGGTGGTAGTTTTTGGGTTTTTCGGATCTCTCTCCACGCTTTGACCTGAGGATAGAGTTTTGGCGGAGATGAGGGGGTAATAGAGTCCATTTTGTGTGAAGCAAGGCAGCCAGTGAGTAGGGAGTGACCATATCGGTTTCCAGTTGAAAGTTAGAGTAGCGAGAAGTTTTTGTTATCCAGTCTATACCTGTGCGTAGAAGACAAGCTAAGTTATACAGCCTAATGTTGGGCAGATTTGCTCCTCCTTCACCTTTTGGGGAGTGTAGTCTTGCCAGGGCAATGCATAGCCTCTTGTTTCTCCATATAATTTTTGGTAATAGAGCGGTTGAGGATCTTAATATCCTTATACTTTAGTAGCAGAGTTATCGTTTGCAGCGGGTATAGGAGCCTGGCAAAACTGACCATCTTGAACAGATGGCTTTTCCCCAGAAGAGAAAGAGGAAGGTCCATCCATCTATTGAGCTCCTGAGAAATCTTGTAGATTAAGGGAGGATAATTTAGGGAGTATAGAGAGGAGGGAGTTTTGCCTACTTTTATGCCCAAATATGTGATGTGGGAGTTTGCTAGGGAAAAGGGAGAGTTACTTGCCCAAGGGGGGGGGGGGTGTTTTGTGGCACCTAGAGGGAGAATTTCACTTTTGGAGTAATTAATACGAAGTCCCGAACAGTTTTTAAAATCATCAAAAATTTGCTTGATGGTGTGTGCATCAGTGGCCGGACTAGGTGAGAAGATAAGTATATCATCTGCGAAGAGAGCACATCCAAGTTCCTGGCCATCAACACACACACACACACCATGTATAGGGTCCTTGAATATCAAATGTCTGGATAATGGGCTCGATGGCCAAGTTAACCAGTAGGTGGGACAATGGGCAACCCTGTCTCGTGCCCTTGAATAAGCGGAACTCTGCACTCAGAATCCCAGCCGTTACAATTTTGGCAGTGAGGGAAGCGTACATTTGATGGATTAGATGCATGAAAGGGCTGTGGAAGTCAAGCTTGGTCAGGACAAGGGAGAGCCATTCAAAAATTACATTGTCGAAAACATTTTCAGCATCTAAGGTAATGATTGCTACATTCTGTTTGGGGTGGTTTTTCGCATATTCTAGGACCGTCATTACCTTGCAGATGTTTAAGGTGGCTGTTCTGCCTTTAACAAAGACAGATTGAGCAGGATGTATTAGAGAGGGGATAATGTCTGCCAACCTGGTAGCTATTATTTTGGAAAGAAACTTAGCATCTAAGTTTAACAGGGATATGGGGTGGTAGGAGCCTGGCTCCAGTGGGTCCTTGCCCTTCTTGCTTAATAGTTTGATTATGGCTTGGTGGCTGGTAGGCATGTATGGGCCACCGACCAGATGCCATTGAAGACTGTGAGTAGGGTTGGGGATAGAATGTCTTTCAGGGCCTTGTAAAACTCACCAATTAAGCCGTCAGGGCCGGGGGCTTTGTTGGGGGATGTGTGTTGGATGGCATCAAGCAGTTCCTTGTTAGAGATTGGGGAATTTCGAGCTTGTAATTGCAGTGGTGAGATTTTTGGCAGATTCAGGGAGACAAGGAATTTTTGTGCTTTAGAGGAGTCTGTAGGTTCTTTTGCATATAATGAAGAATACAAATATAGCATGGTTTTGGCGACATCTTGGGAAATAGAGTGTACTTTTCGCTGTTTGTCTCTTAGGGTGATGATGTGGGTGGGTTTGTGGGGACCTATACATAGTCTGGCTACAAGTTTGCAAGACTTGTTGCCGAATTTATAGTGTGTGGCATCTGATAGGACTCGTCGGGAGAGTTCCAGTGTGTCTGCCCAATGGTCAAAACAGAGTTTGGCTGCTTGCCAATTTTCCCTATTTTCCTGGGTATTGGAAGATGCTAGTGCATGTTGGGCTAGTTTGAGTCACAAGCTAGCTTCCCTGTAGTTAGTCAAAGTCTGTTTTTTAAAGGAGGCAGAATATGAGATTATTTTGCCCCTAAGGAACGCCTTACTCGCTTCCCAAAAAAGGTTGGGGTCAGATTGATGGTCATAGTTTGTGAGAGTGTAGCCTTCCCAAGCCTTAGAAATGTATGCATGAAAGTATAAGTTGTTGGCGAGGAAAGCTGGGAAACGCCATAGGCACACATTTGGGAGGGGGTTGTAGTCGCTAATAGTTATCGAAATGGGGGAATGGTCAGATATGGCCATTTCATGAATGTCACCTGAGATATTAAAGATTCGGGGCTAAAGAGGTAGTCAATCCTAGAAAGAACACCGTGTGGTGGTGAGTAGAAAGTGTACTCTCTATCGGTTGGATGTTGGAGTCTCCATAGGTCAGTTATGTGTAACGAGTCCATCGTCTCAGCAAGTTGGGTGGATATCTGTGTATGACGGGTAGAAGTAAGGCGAGGGTTGGGAGAAGCTTTGTCTTCTGTTGGGTACATGAGGCAGTTGAAGTCACCTCCCACCACATGTGGAATTTGAGGGTGTTTCAATAGGACTGTGGAGAAATCCGTGAAAATTGTTTTCCTGGACTATTTGGTGCATATACACTGGTGATATTTAGGTCTTTGGAGCCCTGTCTAATATATATTGTGGCTATACGGCCCTGAGTGTCTGTATCTGAGGAGATAACTTGGCCTGGGAAGTTCTTGTGAATCAGAATAAGAACGCCTGCTTTCTTTCCCATGGCCTCCAAACCCACGACTGAGCCTACCCACCGTTTTTGCATACAGGGGAAGTCTTGGGAGGTTAGATATGATTCCTAAATTAGAGCCACATCCGTTTTCAGGCATTGGAGGTGGCGTAAGACCTTCATACATTTATTTGGGGACTGGTGCCCTTTCACATTCCATGATACAAATCTCATGCCATTAAGGTGGGTGTGGGTTTTGAGCTGCATTTATAGAGTAAGAGGTGCCTAGAGAGGGCGTACTTGTTATTTCTAACCCCGTATGGTTTTAGGAGGGTGGTAATGTTTGTAAGCTTTCCAACTTCCTATTGTTTTATGCGGGGGACCATGCAGAATGCTGGAAGGAATAGGGGGAAAAACGAAATACACAGCATACAAAGAATTAGCAATGTACTTCACTTTCTTCCACATGGTGTCGCCACAAGTATCTCAGCTCCTAGGTATAAAGCCTCAATGCATAATAGGGGAAAACCCAGACAATGCTATACAATAGGGTATCATTGAACCCATGGGATAGATGTAATGAGTAGAGTTGAGCGAACACCTGGATGTTCGGGTTCGGGCGGGTTCGGCCGAACTTCGTGAAAAAGTTTGGGGTTCGGCACAGAACTTGACCTGAACTTGATCCCGGACCCCGAACCCCATTAAAGTCAATGGTGACCCGAACTTTAGGGCACAAAAATGGCTGTAAAAAAGTCCTGGAAAGGGCTAGAGGGCTGCAAAAGGAAGCAAAATTGTAGTACAAGTGCCCTGCAAACAAATGTGGATAGGGAAATAAAAATGGAGGAGGAGCTGGATGAAGATGGATGTGGAGTGGGAGGTTGAGGAGGCGGTGACTGTGGCGGTGTAGGTGGATGTGGCGGTGGAGGAGGAGGAGGTAGCCAACACTGTTTTTTTTGTTTGTTTTTTTTTTTTTATAATTGGGGTAGCCCCAAAATATTGAGACATATTAAAAAAAAAAGTATACCAATGGCTGTGTGAGGCCGGCCTAAATGTCTATTCTGCACAAGGTACAGACAAGTCTTGTGGAATCAATGCCTGGTTAATTTTAACCACTTGCCGACCGCAGTCTGACGGCGACAGAGTGACTCGTTATTGCAAACCGCCGTCATACGACGGCAGCTGCGATAACTAGTGCTGTGAGCGCGTGCAGGGGTCCAGGGAGCGGGTAGGGCGGACTCGATCACCGCCGGCTACCCGCGATGGCCCCCCCGCAGTGAAAGAACGGAGGTCCGTGTATGTAAACACGGATCTCCGTTCTGTTAGAGGAGGAAGGGCGTTGATCACAGGCTTCCTGTATATGGCCGTGATCATCCCCTTTCTCCAGCCAGGGTATCCCACACACAGTTAGAACATGCCCAGCGAACACAGTTAACCCTTAGAGCGGCCCCCTCCAGGTTAACCCCTTCACTGCCAATGGCATTTACACAGTAATCAGTGCATTTTTATAGCACTGATCGCTGTATAAATGCCAATGGTTCCAAAAAAGTGTCAAAATGGTCCGACATATCCGCTGCAATATCGCAATACCGCTAAAAATTGCAGATCGTCGCCATTACTAGTAAAATATTTTAAAAAATAAAAACCCCAGAAATAAATTCTCATCATACGTAAACGCGGCAACTTTTGTGCAAACCATTTAATAATCGCCGATTGTGATTTTTTTTACCAAAAATATGCAGAATATAAATCGGCCAAAACCGATGGAAAAAAATATTTTTTTATATATTTTTTTTGGATTTGTATTTTAGCAAAAAGTAATAAATTTGTTTTTTTTTTTTGCAAAATTGTCCTTCTTCTTTTGTTTATAGCGGTGATCAGAAATGACGCAGAAGTGATCAAATACCACCAAAAGAAAGCTCTATTTGTGGGAAAAAAGAACGCAAATTTTGTTTGGGTACAGCGTCGCACGACCGCGCAGTTGTCAGTTAAAGCAACGCAGTGCCGAATTGAAAAAAGTGGTCTGGTCCTAAAGTGTAAAATCCTTCCGGGGCTGAAGTTGTTAAATAAATGTTAGCTTGTCCACGTTGGCTGTGGACAAACGGCTGCGCTTGTCTGTGATAACGCCTCCTGCCGTGCTAAACACACGTTCAGACAATACACTGGCTGCAGGGCAGGCCAGCACCTCCAAGGCATAAAGGGCAAGCTCAGGCCATGTGCCCAATTTAGAGACCCAGAAGTTGAATGGGGCAGACCCATCACTCAGTACGTGTAGACGTGTCCACACATACTCTTGCACCTTGTTGCTGAAATGCTGCCTCCTGCTAAGACGTTGTCTATCGGCTGGTGGGGCGGTTTGTTGTGGCGGGCTGTGGACAAAGCTTTGCCCCATTTCGGCCATGCTAACCCTGCCTTCTGAGGTGCTGGCGGTGGCACAGCTGCGTTGGTGGCCTCTTCCTCATCCTCCTCTGCCTTTGCCTTGTGCTTCCGCTGAGCCCCCGGTATCATTTGGGAATGCCCTCAGCAGCGCCTCTACCAGTGTGTGCTTGTAGTCACGCATCTTCCTCTCACACTCCAGTAAGGGAATTAAGGACAGCACGTTGTCCTTGTAACGGGGATCCAGCAGGGTGGCCACCCAGTAATCAGTGGAAGTTACAATGTGGGCAACTCGTCTGTAGTTGCGCAGGCACTGCAGCATGTAGTCGGCCATGTGTGCCAGACTGCCCAGAGGCAAAGACAAGCTGTCCTCTGTGGGAGGTATATCATCTGTGTCCTCTGTATCCCCCTAGCCACGCTCCAGTGATGCCCACGAGCTGCGTTGGGTGCCACCCTGCTGCAATTCCTCCTCCTCCTCCTCATCTTCCTCGTCCTCCTCGTCCTTCAGAACTGTGCCCTGGCTTGAATATTTTTGACCTGGCCTATGCTGGTGCAGGAACCCACCCTCCGAGCCACTTGCGAATGACTGGCCTGATAACCATGGAAATGACCCCTCTTCCTCCTCCTCCTCCTGATCCTCCTGTGCCACATCCTCTTCCATCATGGCCCGAAGTGTTTTTTCAAGGAGACATAGAAGTGGGATAGTAATGCTAAGAACAGCGTCATCTGCACTGGCTATGTTGGTGGAGTACTCAAAACACCGCAATACAGTACACAGGTCTCGCATGGAGGCCTACTCGTTGGTGGTGAAGTGTTGCTGTTCCACAGAGCGACTGACCCGTGTGTGCTGCAGCTGAAACTCCACTATTGCCCGCTGCTGCTCGCACAGTCTCTCCAGCATGTGCAAGGTGGAGTTCCACCTTGTGGGCACGTCGCATATGAGGCGGTGAGCGGGAAGGCCGAAGTTCCGCTGCAGCGCAGACAGGCGAGCAGCAGCAGGGTGAGAACGCTGAAAGTACTTGTTCTGGCCTCACCAATCGTTGAGGGGCATTCTGGCCTACCATATACTGGTGAAGGTTCTGTTGGCTACCTGAGGAAGGTGTTTCCCTTGTGCGTGTAGCTGGCACACCTCGACCACGTCCTCTCCTTCCAACAGGAGGTTCACCAACACCATCAGCACCAGCATCACCAGCAGCACCATGACCACGTCCCTTATTTGCTCTCCTCATTGGGCCCGCAAATGTACTATGTAGCCCTATGTAAGTATTTATTAATACCAAATAATTCCTTTTTTTTTTGGAAAACACCAACGTAGCCGGACTTTTTATTTTGGTTCAAGAAATGCACTGCTCACACCAACAGCTGGAAGCTCTCCCTTTAGAACTAGGAGATGATTTTTGAACAATAAATAATCTGTCACTTACAGCAACAGCTGGAACCTGGCCCTATAGGAGTAGGCAATGGTTTTTTAACCATAATCTGTCCTTCTAAGCAACAGCTGGAAACTCTCCCTTTAGAACTAGGAGATTTTTGAACAATAATGTGTCACTTACAGCAACAGCTGGCCCTATAGGAGTAGGCAATGATTTTTGAACTTCTGTAAATAGTGCTAATTCAGAAGGTCAAAGGCACCTTCATCCCTTATTTGAAAAATTTAAAATGAATAAAGAAATGGGATTTTTATGGTGCCGACAAAATAGAACTCGAATAAGTTAAAATATACAAAATTTTATCATACACATATAAAAGAAAAACTCAAATATATAAAATCCATCAATAGTGGTAGTATACATTACAGTACTACCACTGGGATACAGTTGATTGGAATAATCCAAATTTTATCACATTGCCTGTATGTTCAACATGTTTCGCAGTTCTTTGCTTCATCAGGAACTTTTTATAGGCGTGGATAAATTCTAAATGGATAACAAACACATTTTTATAAAACAATACCAACAAAATACAAACTACATTATCTAGATATAAATTGTTATGGAAGTGAAGACTCCCTACCAAGTTATTATATTTAGACACAGAACCAACCATATGAATCGTTAACCTTAGTATTAGACTTTCTATTGTCTTATTTTTATTATTCTAATTTACCTGATCAGAGGTCAGAATGAAATAATCCTGCCGGAAAAACCAACTGAGCCGAATCCAATCCTGGGAAAAATAGGTCCCAAAACTTATGCTGCAGAGTGGAACAATAATACATGAAAAAATGGTCCCTTCATTGGGATGATATTTTATATCTATTAATACAAACATGTATTGTATACATGGGGATGAATCAATCCACTACATCTGAGATGGGGACATAATCCATAGGGGGCCCCATCCCAGTTTTGGTCCTTGTTCAAAATTGAAACCCAGATATCCATATATATGGACGATAGGCAGGGAATGAATAGACACAGAGGCTTAGAATAGGAACAATCTAGATGCTTCTACAAAAGCACAGATTTTTTTATATATATATAATCAATTAAATACCTGTCAAGTTTGTCTTGATAAGAATCAAGGATCAAACGCAGTTGCTCCAGGAAGAAACCATATAGAGGATGGTAGATATGGTCAGACAATCAAAATGGCCCCAATTGTGTTCCAATTATTTCTCTCCCATAGGTGGTGAGATAGATAATTGCACTGTGGGAAAATAAGAACCACAATAGGACTTAATCCATTGGATGCCCGGGAAAAAGTGCCACCAAAAGTGCACTCCTCCCCAGGAAATCCATAGAGATCCATTTCAATTGAAAAGAAGACAGAAAAACATTTGGTCACAAAATATGGATACTAAATAAGCATACCTATTCATAGGCCTCCGAACGTATGGAGTTACCCCGCAAAGAACAACCAAGAATATCGGGTGCGAGGAGCACACTGTCCTCTCGCACCTTTATAGGAAGCAGTCCTCACTCCAATCAGGCGGCGTCTGACGTCACCTCCATATGATTGCGGACAGTATAGCCAATGCGCATGCGCTGACGTCAAACGGATGTGTGAGGAACGTCGAAACGAACGCGTGACGTACCACGCATGACGACGATTCTTCAGCCGCCATCTTGGAAAATCCCCAGTGAATGGGAAGAGACCAAGCAGCGGTATTTGAACTGGAGGGAAAGAAGGTGAAAAATGGGCCCAAAGGGAGGAGTCCACTGACTGGATCCTCCTAGATGCCTGGAGGGCCAATTGATCTCAGGTGGAAAAACTCTCAAAGAGAGATGCAATCCTACCTAGGACAAAATGATCATGCCTCCTGGAGATGGAAAAATATACTGCACATGAACAAGGAACAGAGCCCATGTGCAGTGTAGAGGACAGTGAGAGAAGAATTATGATGGAAAAGGTTTGGAGGGACGCCGCAGGGCCAAACACAGGACCCCCGATCTGGAGATGATCGAAAGTACCGACAGGGCCCGGAGACGTCCCCCC
>BLSH010186759.1:33593-44414 GCA_018402905.1 Glandirana rugosa
AGGGTATGAACCCGTAGGTTGAGGGGAGGAGCTGTTGTCCTGAGATGTGAAATTTGAAGGAGGGGAAGGACGCTCTAGAGAGCTTTCTGGATGAGTGGACCCTTTTTTACTTGGAGAGGACCAAACTCGCCCGTCGATGCTATTTTTACTGCAGGGAAGGGTCCAAGGACATATATCGCGTTCGGTATGGATAGCGAGATGGATTTAGAAAGAAGAGGAGGTAATCTAGGGTTTAATCGAGTAAGAATACCTTTTCTGTTGGGGGAGCTTATTCGGATAGATCTGAAAGGCGGGGATTCGTTTCAAGCCTATGCCTCCCCTTTGCTTAGGGGCGGAAAGTCTAGATAGGCTTATTCGAGGGGGTTGTCTTTTCCATAAGAATGAGCTAATTTGGGATCTAATGGAGGAGAAGAAAGATTTAGGTAGAGCGATAGGTATGGCTTGCGCTATATACAGGAACCTGGGAAGGGACGTCATTTTTATCGTAGCTGCCCGCTCAAACCAGGAGAGGTTCATTTTTTCCCAGGTGAGTAGGTCTTTCGAGAGATCTCGCAGGAAGGGGAGGAAGTTTAAAGTGTAGAGTCCTGTTGTCGAGGAGGGGAGTTGGATGCCCAAGTATGGGATAGCATCTGACCTCCAGGAGAAAGAGAAGGAATCATGGCATTTACTTACTATGGTCTCGGGTAGGGATATATTGAGGGCGTATGATTTTTTAATATTGATTTTAAAATTGGATATGGCTCCAAAGCGGGAAAACTCTTTGAGGAGATTTGGGATGGTGATGTCTGATTTCGTTAGGAAAAGAAGGATATCGTCAGCAAAGGCAGCTATCTTGTAGGTACGGTCGCCAATTGTGACTCCCGTGATATCTGTGTTTGTCTGCAGACAAGTAAGAAAAGGTTCCATGGTGAGAATGAAAACTAGCGGGGAGAGGGGGCATCCCTGTCTGGTTCCATTTCGGATGGGGAAGGCGTTTATCTTAATTCTGGCGTGAGGATTTGTATATAAGCTCAAGATGCTGTTTAGCATGAAGTGTCCTAATCCCATGGAGGAGAGGACCGCTGCCATATAGTCCCAGGCCACTCTATCGAACGCCTTCTCCGCGTCTGTGGATAAGAAGAAGTCCTCTGTATTTGTCCTAGTTAGCCAATGTTGGATAGTAAGAGCCTTAATGGTGTTGTCCCGTGCCTCTCTGCCAGGGACAAATCCCGCTTGGTTGTGGGAAATCAGGTTGGGTATGAAGGGGAGGAGTCTGTTGGCTAGTAGTTTAGCATAGATTTTGATGTCTACATTTAGTAAGGAAATAGGTCTGTAATTTTCGACTAATGTTGGGTCTTTACCTTTTTTGTGTATAACCGATATGTGAGCTTCCAGCAAGTCTTTGGGGGGTTCCTTCACTTCATGTAGGGAGTTAAAAGCGATTAGGAAGTGAGGGGTCAAAATGTCGGCGAATGTCTGGTAGTTTAAGCCAGTGAGACCGTCGGGGCCTGGGCTTTTTCCGGGTTTAAGGCTCTTCAGGGCAATCTGGAGTTCCTCTGGATTGAGGGGGGCGTTAATGGTGGCTGCTTGGTCTGCAGAGAGTTGGGGGAGTTTGTGTTCTAATAGGTAATTATCAATATCATTAATCCTGGACTGTGGGTGCTGGGAATGGCTAGGTTGTTTTGGCAGGTTATATAGGTTGGAGTAGTATTCAACAAACCAGCTTGGTGGAATTTAACCACTCCTGTGCCTCATCTCAAGGATTAGAAGGACACAGTGTTCTTAGGTACCTAACTTTTATAGCTGGCAGAAGATTGACTGAACTTTACAAAACAGGATTGCTGTAAATACATCTACTCATCCTCTCCCCAGTCATATACTCAGGGCTATTTACTTAAATAGATATTCATTGTTATTTAGTGTGATTATATAACGCTAAGTTAAATGCTATTTGATTATATTTTACATGTGCATTTCATAGATTATTATTTGAGTTACAATCCATTGAGTGGTACCAATTTACCCTTCGGGTTATCTATTTTGCATAAAATTTACATTAACATCTTATCTTGATTCTCATTAAATTTTACCAAATCACATTTCTCTCAGTGAATATATTATATTTTTTATCTATTACTGTTGTTGGAGAATACAGCTAGTTATGGAAGATATTGAAGTAAGCACTCCTTTTATTCACCAGAATTATAAGGTTACCTTGTGTATGTGAAGGATTGTGATCTTTATGGCAACAATTTCTGTTAATCAATAATAATGGTGACCAGTTTATTCAATGAGTCAGTGATCACTGGAAGGCTATTTAGCTTAGTTGAATTTAACCTCTCCTGTGCCTTATCTCAAGGATTAGGAGCAGTGGCTGACATACAGGAGGCGCAGCAGTCACCATAGCGACTGGGCCCCATGCTGTAGGGGGCCTGTATGCCTAGATCAAGCTCCCTGTTTCCCAGCCAAATTGTACATCGACACTGCGGGGAGCTTGTCACACTGTTTACAGAGCTAAAGTGAAAGCACAGCATGTGCTGTGCTCTTTGTCTCCCCCTATAGTGCAGTACCCAGCAGGAAGAGGTAAAGTGCACTGTACTGTCATTTTTTTTAAAGGCAATCTATGTATGTATTATGTGTCTGTGCATGTGTGTGTGTGTGCATATATGTGCATGTGTGTGTACATATATGTGTGTGTGCATGTGTGTGTGTGTGCATGTGCGTGTGTGTATTTGTGCATGTGCCTGTGTGCATGTGTGTGCATATATGTGTGTGTGCATGTGTGTATATGTGCATGTGTGTGTGTGTGTGTGTGCACGTGTGGATGTGTGTGCATATATGTGTATGTGTGTGCATATATGTGTATGTGCATATATATATATGTGTGTGCGTGTGTGCACGTGTGTATGTGTGTGCATATATGTGTGTGTGCATATATATGTGTGCATGTGTGCATATATGTGCGTGTGCATGAGTGTATGTGTGTGCATATATGTGTGTGTGTGCATATATGTGTGTGCATATATATGTGTGTACATGTGTGTGTGTGCATGTGTGTGTCCATCATGTATGTGTGTCTGTGTGTTTATAAATGTGTGCATATGTTCATTTATATATGAGTGTGTGTGTGTTTATATATACAGTAGGTGTGTGTTTATATATGTGTATGTGTGTATGTGCATACATGTGTATTTACATGTATATATGCGCTTTTAATCCTGACCCCCTCTATGTGTACAATCAGAACTGAATATTTTTTACCACTTGTTTATAGTACCAGCAAGAAAATGCAGTTTCTCTGAAAATCGATCCATGCTCAGATCGCTTTTCAGAGGCATTTGACAGCTGGCACAGAGGCAATATGTTGCCTCCTGACTGCCTGTTTTAACCCCCAAATGCATCATCATTATGCTGCAACTGTGGGAAAGTGCAACCCCATTCACCTGGGGACATAAAGGAATCAATCTCTCCATTTTCCTGAATGCCTGTGAGAGGGAGAGGAGGAGAAGAGGGGAGAAATGGAGAGATCGGTTAATTTACATGCAGCCACCCACTTGGAGGAAAAGTCTGCCATTGGACTTGGAGGAAAAGGTCCCATCCAGCGGTCAGGGGGGACTTCATGGTTTCTTGCCCCGGGGCCCTAAAGGTTCTAGTTACGCCACTGATTAGAAGGACACAGTGTTCTCAGGTACCTAACTTTTATAGCCAGCAGAAGATTGACTGAACTTTACAAAACAGGATTGCTGCAAATACATCTACTCATCCT
The DNA here is from genome assembly GCA_018402905.1 of Glandirana rugosa. Classification (NCBI taxonomy): domain Eukaryota; kingdom Metazoa; phylum Chordata; class Amphibia; order Anura; family Ranidae; genus Glandirana; species Glandirana rugosa. The sequence continues at coordinate 37,339 of BLSH010186759.1, forward strand.
CTCCCCAGTCATATACTCAGGGCTATTTACTTACTTATTACATCTTCTAAGAACTCTCTAGTTTTGAACAGGAGCATTTAAGTAGATATTCATTGTTATTTAGTGTGATTATATAACACTAAGTTAACAGCTATTTGATTATATTTTACATGTGTATTTCATAAATTATTATTTGAGTTACAATCCATTGAGTGGTACCAATTTACCCTTCGGGTACCTATTTTGTAAAAAAATTACTTTAACATATTATCTTGATTCTCATTAAATTTTACCAAATCACATTTCTCTCAGTGAACCCATGGGTATTGTTTAAACTCAATTGGAGGACTTATATTTGTCATATATTACTGTTGTTGGAGAATACAGGAAGTAGTGGAAGTTATTGAAGTAACCGCTCCTTTTATTCACCAGTTTTATAAGGTTAACTTGTGTATGTAAAGGATTGTGATCTTTATGTCAACAATTTCTGTTAATCAATAATTCTCAGAGGCGAGGCCTATATTGTTGTTACTCAAAGGTTATCATTTCTTGCAAAAATAAGAGTTAAGTAAACATTTCAAACTTTAACTGTGGTGTTGTTTCCATTACTGAAAGAGAGTACTTCTCAATGGAACATTGCAATGTGAGTGAACCCAGAGTGTCAGAGGTGGCGGAGGACTCTCATAATGGGGAAACTCAAGGGGGAATTGATTCTTTAAGCAACCCTCAAGAGGGCAGCGCTACATTTGGGGGCTCATCCGGGATTCCCCCTGTGGTGAACCTTAGAAGGTCTGAAGGACCCCCGGGAACCAGATGGACTCAGTTGCTGCCACTAAGTGGGCTCAAGAGGAAAGGAGTCGATTAGAGTTGTCCAGCATATTAAAGCTACCCGGAGTGGGATGGTCTGAACGAGATGTGCGACTGATGTTGAGAGGTATTTTGTATTTTTTAAAATATTTTTATATTTATTTTTATTATAATTGTTTTTCCCATACTCTTCTCCTTTTATTCTTACATGTTCCCATTCTTACTTTTTCTTTTTCTGCTTCTTTTTTCTTTTTTATCCCATAGGCAGGGCTTATTCTACTTCAGCCATATTATATACGGTCCCAGCAGTTGCACTCCTAAAAATTTAGCAACTTTCCAGACAGGCTATGTGGCTCTGTGGCCGGATCTAGACTGCTTTGGTATTATGATCTTTTAACAAAAGACACGCCACTTACTGATTGATTTGTTCTCTCTTGTTACCTACTGTGATACAGTGTAAGTTATAGACCTTGTCCCATTTATGATATTCCTTTGATTATGTATTACATTATTGGTTACTTAACAACTATTGTTACAATTATAGACGTGTTGCACCATGACTCCCTCCCCTGATGAAGGAATTTACTTACAATGGGGTATTGGACACCATTCCTGTGTCGTGGCCTCTCACACGGGGCCTGGTTTGTTGTTCCAGCTTCTCCTCTAATGTACCGATGCTTGTTTTCTTCTGTATGTACATGTACCACTGTGGCCAATTTTTATCTTTGACTATTTTATGGTTTTGTATACTATGAATTTTTAATTGTACTCAATAAAATTTGTTATACCTTTATACCTCAAACTCCCCATCTATCCTTTAAAGTCCCTCTAGGGGCCATCTTCATTTTCTCCGATGTTGAGAGTAGCCTTTCCAAACCAGGGGTCCTATGTCGTAGATCTGAGGAAAGATTATGAGGAGGATAACACCTACTGTATGCTCTAGCAAAATGGAGGTAAAGTGTTCCAGTAAGCCTCCGAGAGGGGATTGTGACTTTGACAGATGGATTGGAAGCTTACAGTATACCCCTGAAGATGGAGGAAGGGTCCATACAGGAGGAATCTTCAGGTGCCTCAGTGAAGTCAGACATAGAGGAGAAGGAAGCTGAGACTGCCATTAAAGGGATGCCACCTGCATCTTTTTATCACAGCTCATCAGGGTTATCGAAAGCTGCAATACATTTCTGGCCGCACACCCACTCCTGCTGGAGAAGAAGATTTTGACAGTTGGGTGGATCAGGCTATTCAAGCAGTGGAAGGTTGGAATGTGCAGAAGCAGCAAAAAGGCAACGAATAAGTGAAAGTCTGAGAAGTCCTGCTGTGGATGTGATCTGAAGTTTAAAGAGAGGAAAACCGGATTGTGTGGCCATGGATTATATTGAAGCTTTGTGTGCAGTGTATGGTATGGTGGAGAAGATCCCAAATCAAATGTACAAGTTTGAACATACTCACCAGCAGTGAGAGGAGAAGTTATCTGCTTATGTTGTCAGAGTGGATCAGGTCTTACATCAAATCATATTGAAGAAAGGAATTGATCCAAAAGAAGCTGACAAGTCAGGATGTGAGAGAATTCTATAAGGGGCAAGGCCAAATCATCCTATTGTACTGCGATTGCTATTAAAAGGAATACAGATTGCACCCACGTACCCTGAGTTAATGAAGATGGTCAGAGAAGAAGAGGCCTTGCTTGATGGGAAAAATAAGGGATCCTTAGGAGGGGTGAATGCTACCCCGAATGATGGAAAGGTGTCTGCACAACAGGTTCAAGTCGAGTCAGAACTATTTGAGGCTGATAATAAAGAGGGTTCTGAATGGGGAGAAAGCACTAGGCTTGTTACCTCTTCACCCATTTCCTAAGAGTCTCCAGTCAAACTTCTAGCACAGGTGGCACAAGCTCAGGGCCAATTACAACAAACCCTGATGAGAGTCATGGAAGTCCAAGAATCAAGAAAGATGGGAATGATCCCAGGAAGTGCTTCAAGTGTAGGGAGTCGGGTCATTTCAAGCGGCAGTGAAGAAGAAGAATTTAATTTCATGGCTGAGTTATTGAAGGCATTACAACAGCTATTGGCTACTCAGCAGGCAGGAAACTTAGGAGGGTCTCAGTGAAGGAGCCAACTGGGAACCCAAAGAATCTGAGCTCCAAGAAGCCAAGCCGAAATAGGACAAGTCCCAAGAAGACAAGTCCAAAGAAGAGAAGTCCCAAGAAGGAGAAAGTCTTTAACCCATCACCGGGGTCTGAGGGTCAGGCACAGGGAGTCAATACTGGGTCAGTTGCTAGGGCCAAAGTTAGATCCTCACAGAGTGGTCAGGTAAGGAATCCTGGGAACACAACGAAAGCTACTCTACCAGAGAAGCTAGTGGGGCCATCCCATATTGAATCTGTGCAACTGGAAGGTATTTACACTTGAGCTCTGTTAGATACTGGGGCTCAAGTCACTCTTCTTTATAGAGACTTTTATGAATAGTACTTGGAACATATCCCCTTGAACAAGCTGGAAGATTTGGAGATTTGGGGCCTTGGGACCAACCATTTTCCTTATGATGGTTATATCCCTATTAGAATCTCTTTTGGGCCAGCTGCCACTGGAAGGGTAGAGACCTTTGACAACCTAACTGGTGTGTGTCCCTGGCCAGTTGGGGCAGACCGCAATTCCATGATAATCGGGACCAATACTGACTTAGTATGAAGATTGCTGGAGAAAGTGATAGGAGAAGATGGGACTATACCTGATAAAATTCATCCCATTTTGTATCAAGCCTGTCAGCAAGTGATTCAGGAAAAGAGGGCTCCAGCCCATGGAGTGGGCCATTTATGGAAATTAGAAACAAGAGAGACTGTGCTTCAGCCTGGGGAACCACTTTTATGAAGGCTACGGTGAAACTTACTTGGGATCATCCTGGGCCCTTTGTAGTGTTGGAGACAGATGCACAAACTAAAGCTGAAGGTCCCTGAGATTGTACCCACGAAGCTTTACTGAGAAATAAGAAGAGAGTGGGTTGATTTACTAAAGCTTGAAAGTGCAAATTGTGGTGCAGCTCCACACAGAAACCAATCAGCTACAAGGTTTTATTGTCAAAGCTTGATTGAACAAGCTGAGGTTAGAAGCTGATTGACTAGCATGCACAGCTGCACCGGTTTTTGCACTGTCCAGCTTTAGTAAATCAACCCCAGAGTGTGTATTAGTTTGCAAAATGTTTCCAATCATCCTGTGACTTTGAAGGCAAGGATGTCTGTGGGCCAGGTGAGAGCCACTACTCCAGTGACACCTGCAGAGGAGCAGAAAGGAAAGAGCCTGCAAGGTCTGAAGAAAGAGATGGAAGAGTGTGCTGCTGGTTTACTTCCTGCATGGAAAGAAAGAGTAAAGTCTCAACTGCATCGGTGGGAGAAAATCTTTGCCAATGATGACTTTGATGTAAGATGTGCTAAGAGTGCCCATCATCGAATACGCCTACAGGAAGAGAAGCCATTCAGAGAAAGGGCCCGGAGGATTCCTCTCAAAGATCTGGAAGATTTGAGAGAACAGCTGGCTGAACTGAAAAGGTCTGTAGTAATTCAGGAGTCTAGAAGTCCAAGCTTCTCCAATAGTAGTGGTGCGAAAGAAGAACGGTACTTTAAGAATGTGTATAAACTACAGAACCCTCAACCAAAGAACCATTCCTGACCAATACCCCACCCCAAGGATTGAATATGCCTTGCAGTGTCTGGCGGGAGCCAAATGGTTTAGTGTGCTGGACATGAAGAGTGAGTACTATCAGATACCCATGTGTGCAGAGGACAAGGAGAAGACAGCCTTCATATGCCCGCTGGGGTTCTACGAGTTCAACAGAATGCCACAAGGATTGACAGGAGCTCCAGCGACATTTCAAAGATTGATGGAAAGCACCTTGGGAGACATGAATTTGGTGGAAGTCCTGGTGTATCTGGATGACATCATTGTGTTTAAAAGAACTTTGGAAGCGCAGCTGGAAAAAGTGCATGGGAGGCTCAATGAAGAAGGGTTGAAGTTGTCCCTAGAGAAGTATCAGTTCTACCGTCCTTCGGTTACTTACCTGGGGCCTGTGGTGTCGACTAATGGAGTAGCCACTGATCTGAAGAAACTGGAAGCGGTCGCTGCATGGCCACGGGCGGAGACTATAACGGAACTGCGATCCTTCTTAGGGTTCTGTTCATACTATCGGAGATTCATGGCTAATTTTGCCAAAATAGCCAAGCCACTTAACAAATTGTTGCAAGTGGCCTCTGGGGAAGCTGATGGGAAATTGAAAGAGAAGAAGATAGGCTGAAGAGGGAAAAAGGAATCCATATGTGAGCAGTGGACTCCCTTGTGTGAAGAAGCATATCAACGATTGAAGATCAGTTTAACTGAGGCTCCAGTTCTAGCTTATGCCGATCCTTTCAAACCCTATGAGCTTCAACTAGATGCCAGTTGAGATGGATTGGGAGGAATATTATATCAAGAACATGGTGGTCATCTACGGCCCGTGGCTTATGTGAGTTGAAGCCTCATACCCTCTGAGAGAAGCTAAACAGCTCACAAGTTGGAGTTTCTGGCTTTAAAGTGGGCAGTTGTAGACAAATTAAAAGACTATATGTATGGGGCCCAGTTTGTTGTGAAAACTGACAAGAATCCATTGACTTGCTTGTTAACGACTGCGAAGTTGGATGCCACAGGGCATAGATGGTTGGCTGCCCTGGCTGGGTTCCAATTTAGCCTAAAATATCGTCCTGGTGCCAGAAACAGATGCAGATGCTTTGTCGCCTTAAGCCTTATCGACAGAATTGGGAAACTCAAGAGTGGACATTTGTGCCAGGAGATGGAGTTCAGGCCTTGTGCAAGGGACTAGTTCATCGCTTAAGAGGAGGGTTTGCTGCCGAATCTACAGGGGTATCACCAGTAGGAGTATCCTATTGTGGAGTGACACAAGTGAGGAGTGAAGGGCTTCCTAAGCTGACTAAGAAGGAGATCAAGACTGATCAGGAACAAGATCCCCTTGGACGCGTGACTTTGCAGGCTTTGGCACAAAAAAACCCTCAATTGCTTCTGAAGAGTGCCCTTAATCAGGCCAGAATATTGCATTGTGAATGGAACCGATTACAACTGAAAAATGGACTACTTTATAGGCGAGGCCCTAGTGAAGTTTGAGTTTGGCCCCGAACTTGACCCGAACTTGACCCTGAACCCCGAACCCCATTGAAGTCAAAGGTGACCAGAACTTTTGGGCACTAAAATGGCTCTAAAAAAGTCCTGGAAAGGGCTAGAGGGCTGAAAAAAAAGCAAAATGGGGGTAAGAGTAGGACAAGTGCCCTACAAACAAATGTGGATAGGGAAATAACTTAAAATAACATTAAAAAAAATGAATAAATGGAGGAAGAGGTGGTGACCGTGGCAGTGTAGGTGGAAGTGGCAGTGGAGGAGGAGGAGGTAGCCAACACTGTTTTTTGTTTGTTTGGGGTTTTTTTTCTAATTGGGGTAGCCCCCAAAATATTGAGACATAAAAAAAAGATCACTATCTGCAGACAAACCCAGAGATGTTCTAGCACGGGTTCACTTTTTCCATATAAAATGTACCATGGTTTATTTTTCATGTTTCTCTTGTTACAAATTCCCATAAAGACTTATGTTTAGAGTTGAGCGAACCCGGACTGTAAAGTTCGGGTCCGTACCGAACTTTGGGGTGTCCGGGACCCGGACTTTTCAAAAAAAGTCCGGGTTCGGGTCCGGGGTTCTGGTAATTTTAATGAAAAATCTTAAAAATGCTGTAAAAAAGCCCAGGAAGGTCCTAGAGGTCTGCAAAAGGAAGGAAAATGTGGGTAAGGGTGGGACAAGTGCCCTACAAAGAAATGGGGACAGGGAAAAAACTTTAAATATTTTAAAAAAATAAAAACATAAAAAATGCAAAAATGGAGATCATCTTCAAAATGGGTCTGAAAAGTATTAATTAACATTAGAGGCCATAGAACTGTTCTAAAATCATCTTCAAACTGTGTCCAAAAAGTATAAATAAGCCCGGAGTACCCATATCACTGTTCTGCAAAATGTGTGTGTCACTTTAAATGAAACCGGGAATCAGTGCACATCTCTTCTGCACAATTATTTCAAGTCTGTGTGTCACTTTAAATCAAACCGTCAATCATTGCACATCTTTTATTTACACTTCTTTTTAAAGTCTGTGTCACTTTAAATGAAACCGTCAATCATTGCACATCTGCTATTCACACACATGTGTTCTGCACCAGAACAGATGTTATTCACAGATTAGATCTGTCCTGCACACATCTGAAAATAGTT
>BLSH010186759.1:53629-63630 GCA_018402905.1 Glandirana rugosa
AAAGTCAAGTATTAGTCAAAAGACTGTCCGGTCCCGTTACCGGCACAGGTTGGGTTATCACAGTCCCCAATGTACCTCCCGTGGAGGTCGAACTTAACCATATTGTTATCGTCCCCATCTTGAAAGAGGGTACAACAGTATCCAGTTAGAAGTTCCACCCACTTACAAAGAAACTCCGACCCAAGTGTGATCAGGTTAAGAGTCTGGCTGTACTTCTCGAGTTCAACGTAATGCAGTGTTTTTGTTACTAAGGGATACTCTCGGCAGAATTGACGAGGCTGTACACAAAAAGTTTCAGCCTCGCTGAAACTTTTTCCAAGGACATGATGAAAACAGGCTGATTTTCAAAGTCGCTCCGACTTTGAAAAACACATGTCGGAGCAGTTAAGACGGCTCTCATAGGGAATCATTGTTTTTGTGACGTAATGCAACTTGAGCTCTTCATGTCGGTCTGAGAATTGGACTAGTGTGAACCCAGCCTCAAAGAAACATTCACCCACCTTGAAGATTGACCTATGACAACATGGGAGAAAGTTCTACCCCTGCTATTGTTATACCAATTCAAGCTGGAGGTGCCCTCCATGTAACCCCTGACACTATTGGGTTGGACACGGCCATTGCCCTGGCCTGTCAGAAAACTGATTATGAACTGAAATTGTATTTACTGTAAGCGGTTTCAGCAGAACCCAGATGTTTGTCAATATTTGTTGAATTTAGCTGAGAGCTAGGATGTATTAACCCTATGTTTTTTTTTTAGGTTATTAAGCCCTGAGTATTTGGGGACCAAATGTTTAAGTGGGGGCAGAGTGTAGCCAGGAGTCCAAAAATATTCCTCTGGCATACAGACAATTATGCACATTGCATAACATTGAGGATTTCCCCCAGTGTTTATTTGTGGAACAAGATTGAAATGAGAGAATGAAGAATTGTGGGATTTGTAGTGTGGTGAGAAGAAACAGTCAGCAGACTCTGATATTAAGGACACCATTTCCCATTCTGGGTGGTGCAGTGCTTTTTGACCACTTGACCACTGGGCACTTAAACCCCCTTCCTAACCAGACCAATTTTCAGCTTTCAGCGCTCTCACATTTTGGATGACAATTACTCAGTCATACTACACTGTACCCATATGAAATGTTTGCCCTTTTTTCACACAAATAGAGCTTTCTTTTGGTGATATTTAATTTTAAAAAATTAAAGTTTTTAATTTTTTGCGCTATAAATGAAAAAAGACCGAAAATTTTGTAAAAAATTGCATTTTTCTTGGTTTCTGTTATAAAATTTTGCAAACATATCTTTATATATTGCTACATATCTTTGGTAAAAATAACCCAAATTAGTGTATATTATTTGGTCCTTGTGAAAGGTATAGAGCAGGGATATGCAATTATTGCAGAACTACAAGTCCCACGAGGCTTAGCAACACTCTTACAGCCACAAGCATGATACCCAGAGGCAGAGGCATGATGGGACTTGTAGTTTTGCAACAGCTGGAGGTCCACTAATTGCATATCCCTGGTATAGAGTCTACAAGCTATGGCGGCAATCACTAAAAATTGATTACACCTGATGTACTGACAGTCTATCTAATTTCTTGAGACCCTAACAAGCCAGGAAAGCACAAATACCCCCCAAATGACCCTTTTTAGAAAGTAGACAGTCCAAGGTACTTAGCAAGAGGCATGGTGAGTTTTTTGAAGATGTAATTGTTTTCCCACAGGAAAACTCATGAACTGCAATGCGGGTCAAAAAAGAATATATATATATATATATCTCTGGGTCATGTAAGAAGGAGGGGGGAGGGAAGTGAAAAACGGTAAGGGAAAAAAAAATATTTAAACTACATATTCCGTCCTTGGTACCCTATATCAGATTTCTTCAACTGTGCATCAGATTTTGTGGTTTATGGCCTCCCTTGCCCCTGTAGGCTGGTCTATGTTGGTCGAACCACACGTGCCCTTAGGTGCCGCTTTGGCCAGCATAGGAGAGCCATAGAGGGTGGCAAGGATCACCGTAGCGTACCGAGGCATTTTTTGAAGGTACATGACAGGTCCACCAGGGGCCTGTCTGTCTGGGTGATCAAACAAATATCCAGAACCCTCCCTGTGGCTGAATGGTTCAAGAAATTGTGTGCCAGGGAGACGTTCTGGATGTACACGTCCTCTTGCCAGGAGGCCTCAATGAATGTATTGAGATCTCTACTATTCTCTAATGCCACAAAATAGGCCCCTGCTCCCCCCTCTCATCCCCTCCCCCATTTTTTTCCCTGTCTTTCACCCCCCCCCCCCCCAATTTGCTTCTTCCTTTTTCATTGCCCAGTTACATTTATTCTAAATCACCTCTTGTGCTACATTGGTAACTTCAGGATGGAATATGTAGTTTAAACGTTTTTTTTCACCCCCCCCCTTCCTTCTCACATGACCCAGAAATATATATATATATATTTTTTTGACCCGCTTTGCAGTTCATGATTATTCCTGTGCTGTCCAAAATATTAAATACTGCTCCTAGATGCCTTTTATTATGGTCCCGCCTCCTGCAGTCAGCTCCCCTTTTTAATCTCAGTACGTTCCAGCTCATACAGCTCTCCGACTCCCCCTGCTGCCTGAAGAAGTAGCGCAGGTCTCTCACACCATCGGAGCCTGCTTGCTAAGGAAACGCATCGCATCTGATGATGCCATCGACCTGTGTCAGCTGAGTTTGCGCTCCAGACCTCTTTCTCACACTGCTCCACAGCCGGCTCTTCACATCACACAGTGGTTAAGGACGGAGGACATCACTATAGCGCCTGTGGGATCGATCGGCTCTTCCCATTATCTTTGTCGGATGACTGCTGCACCTATTTTAACTTTGAACCATGTGAGTGTCTTTTAACCACTTCCTAATAAATTATATCTACCTATTGCACTTAGAGGCGCCTCTCCTTGTCTTTATCTTCACAGGGATACATGGATGAGCCAGGGATGCATGGATGAGCCAGGGATGGATGGATGGATGAGCCAGGGATGGATGGATGAGCCAGGGATGCATAGATGAGCCAGGGATGCATGAATGAGCCAGGGATGGATGGATGAGCCAGGAATGCATGGATGAGTCAGGGATGCATGGATAAGCCAGGGATGGATGGATGAGCCAAGGATGGATGGATGAGCCAGGGATGGATGGATGAGCCAGGGATGGATGAGCCAGGGATGGATGGATGGATGAGCCAGGGATGCATGAATGAGCCAGGGATGGATGAGCCAGGGATGCATGGATGAGCCAGGGATGCATTGATGAGCCAGGGATGCATGGATGGATGAGCCAGGGATGCATGAATGAGCCAGGGATAAATTAGTGTGCTGGGGTGGGCACAGTTCAGTGCTGTGGGCATTTCACATCCAGCCTACAGCGCTGCTCAACCTGATCCCTCCTCCCCTCACACACCGTGCAATCGGTGTGAGCAGAGGGGAGGGGCCAAACCGCACATGCTCCCGTTTGTTTACAAATGATCACTCAGCCCATTGGACAGAGTGATCACATGGTAAAGGGCCGCTGTCATATGCCCTTTACCCTGATCCATGACACGCCTGGTCTGGGAGACCCGACGGTCACGGACATTGCCGGGTGCGCTGTGGACGTCATTTGACCGTATCGCAGTCGGCAAATGGTTAAGTGGAAGGAGGAGCTGGCTTCAGTCTCTTGGGACGACGTGATTGATCAGTGGGGAACCCCGTGTGCCTCTGTAACCGGAGCTAGGCCCGCGGCCTCCATACAGCGTTCCAGCTGATTGAATTTTCTGCATATGATCCAGCTAGCTCCAGTACCCCAGCAATACAGTGAGTGACCAGTGGAACCAGCATATCCTCATCTGAGTCTGGATTGAAGCAGCAGAAGCCACAGCAGGAGTCGCATCTGTCGAACCAGGAGAATTGCAAGGAGTGCAGTGGAAGCTGTTTACCTCCCAGGAGCAAGAATCACATGTGCACTAATGGTCCCAGCATTACCATCATCCTCATCTGAGCGGCCGGATCATTTGTCTACAGTCAGTCCTTTGGTTTTGGTGAGCGGGCTCAGGCCCACCTATAAGAGTACTTATACTGTTTATTAAGCAGCCTTTTAATACATCCTGGATTACAGTTAATATACACTGGATTGCCATTTGTGACCAGTTTATTCAATGAGTCAGTTATCACTGGAAGGCTATTTAGCTTGTTGGAATTTAACCACTCCTGTGCCTCATCTCAAAGATTAGAAGGACACAGTGTTCTTAGGTACCTAACTTTTATAGCTGGCAGAAGATTGACTGAACTGGGGCTTAGCTTGGACTCCGACGAAGATGGCCGCTTAGACCTCGAGCTCCGCCACTCCACAGCCGTCCACGAAGCTGCTCCAGACTGACAACGCCATCCGAAGCGGAACAGAGTTGGGGAAGTCTGACTCTGCCCGTTCCAGATCACCCAGAGCGCCGACACACAACTGAGCACAAATATCCCGGCAATGTTCTGCTCCCGATCCCGCTCTAGGGAGACAGCACTGCTACAGGCCTCAAGCCAGGGAGTAGAGGTGAGTCAGAGCGGCCCCCACACGCAGCGGTCAGGCCCACACAGCGGCAATGCAGCGGCTCCACCACAACAAGCCATTTGCATGGACGATCTCAGGGGCATAGCAGTGGACATTAAATCTACACTGTCCGCTGCTATCGCAGATTTAAGGATAGACATGCAAACCATAGCTAACCGCATAGATGACATTGAGGACACTATAAATAGGCATGAGGCAGCCATCATGGCCCACAGGCGCACACTGTCGGCACAATCACTGAACTTAAGAGACATGCACAGAAGCATTGAGGACCTGGAGAATAGATGCCGCAGACACAATGTAAGAATCAGAGGACTACCTGAAACAATTGATAGCGATCAAATCCCACAAGCAGCGACCTCCATCTTTAATGATTTGTTGGGCAGACCCCCTGAAACAGCAGTCAAATTTGAACGTATTCACCGAGCCTTACGCCCAAAGGGAGGAGACACTGACCCCCCCCGAGACATAATTGGTTGTTTGGTCGATTTTCGACTTAAAGAAGACATAATGAGACAGGCCAGACTCCGAGGCCGCATTTTACACCAAGGCAGTGAGGTAAAGTTATTTCAAGATCTTTCCCCCATAACACTAACTAAACGCAGAGCACTGAGACCTCTGCTGGTCATTCTCAGAGACCACAATCTGCCATACAGATGGAAGTTTCCCTTTTGTCTGCAAGCAGGTACTGGAGCTAGAATTGCTTATCTGAGACACCCAGAAGACATTCCTGAGTTCTGTGACACACTAGGTATCCCACGGGTGGTCAATGACAACTGGCTACTTGATCCCAACCCCCCACCACGCCACCAAGAAGAACCAATGGACATACACAGGAGGGACATAACACCTACTCGTAGGAGACGCAGACAAGCATCCAACCCTTCTCCACCCCTGCCACACATGCGTCCTCCCAGGGACAGCAACGTACCTGCTTCTCCAGCACACAAGAGACCCAGACGCGATTAACACACCTTCCCCTCAGCTGCCTAGAACCTGTAGCCCAACGATACAGGTCAACAACATCTTCTACCACAGGAAACCCCTCTGTATTCTATAATTTTTGCCTGTAACTGTAAGAGAGCCACAAGCAATGTATGTCTATCAATGCTTCCTGCCTCAAGAAACTTCTCGCTCCCGCTATTGCCCCCATACCCTACCGTTTCATGCCACCACTCCCCTTAATGTTACCCGTTTTATGCACCTGCCTACCTATTTCTCTTACTACCAGGCACAGATCCAGGGATAAGAATCACCTGACACCATCATGAACGCCTGGAGCCTGCTCCCACCCCTGCTGTCACAGGTCCTGCTGATCAAACAGTAAGCAACCACCCCTAAAGGTGGAACATCAGGTCTATGACATCTGCTCCACAGTGGTAAGAACAAACTGCTTTCCTGCCCCGATCCTTACCCAAATGTACCCCTCAAACTGGATCACACTTAACAGACACAGATCCCATGAAAGATCGGAACCACACCTAGCATGATAGACAAATGACTGCACTGTTATGTGGGAATGAGGCCAATCTAGGTCTCACACATTCAAGCACAAATTAACCACTTTACAGGGCATGGCGGTTACAAAAGACTACACCCCAACGGCCGAGGCCAGTATTCATGCTCTAGGTTCCTGTGTAACTCTGTCTATCGTTGATTCCTGCTTTTCAAAGCTCCTCCCCCCCTTCTGTTTGCCCTTCGGCGAAAAACCCACACAGGACCGATACCGGAGTCTGATAGTCCCCCCCTCCTCTGGCATGCCCCCTCAATCGCCCCAAGCTGTAAAGAGAAAGAGGGAAAAGATAAAGTAGGGTTAACGCTGGAGGGGGCTGACGGGAAGGCTCCAAGACCCCAAAACCCCCCTTTCCCTGATTCATGTGCTACTGCCAATAGGTGATACGAACTGGTTCTATTGAGGACTTGCGTTGCCGGGGTGATGGAAGGAGCGAGGGGCTGAGGTGAACCTCACCCCTCCCCACTCCCACACGCCCAAAGGCTAAATTTGTTTTTCTTTGTTCATTGTTGCCTGTTATCGCATTGTATTTTTATTCTGTTTAGATAGATGGGTCTCGCCTCCTCCACTGGAAGTCGTGCTCTAATTTGGGAAACTAAGTCACCCATGCAAAATCAGAGAATCTTTCTCCCCTGGTCTGCTCGCATACCCGCCTCATCACTTCCCACAAAGATTTCCGGTGTAGAAGGTCAGATGTCCTTTTTTGTTGTTCATTATGACCCAAATATCAACCACCAATGTCCAGAATTACTTTCAAATATCAAAATAGATATAGGCCCTTGTTACATGGCTTCAGTTAATAACAGTTCATGACAGGCCATCCGGAGCCAAATGGGATAGATACAAACTCTGGTTACAAAACTGAACATACTGGGGGCGCATGCGCGAAGCCGTCCATGCTGGTCGCATAGGATCGGAGCTCCGCACCCGGGGAAGGCGCCGCGGCTGATACGAAAGATCCCGGGCAACATTACACAACCACCTGCATAGCTCAACACCCCGTGACATCCGCGCACCTAACGGGATGGTCCTCGGTGGCCCCCGCGGCATGGTCAAGGCGAAAACCATACGCGAGGCCCTGGCTCAGGCCTCCTCCAAGATGGCGGCGGACACCGCGAGGCGAGCTGGCAGTTCTTCCCAAAAATCTCCTCGGAGACTGCAGGCTGCACACAGAGATGAAGGCGAATCTGAAGGTGAGACCATGTCTACCCCCACACTCTCACAAGACTCCCAAACTGCTTTAATGGCACAATTCGAGCGGATGCTCCACAGGGCCCTTAAACAGACATCTGAGCAAATAACTGACCACCTCACAAAGGAAATCAGGGAATTAGGCCACCGCACAGAGGAGCTGGAATAGAGGGTGGAGGATATTGAAGCTAGCATGAATAACCAGTCTGAAGAGGTTGCAATCTTGAAAGAGGAGAATCTCTCCCTTCAACTACAGCTAGAGGACTTTGAGAACCGAGCCAGACGTTCCAACGTCCGTATCAGGGGGATCCCCGAGTCTGTCCTGGACTTACAGTCCACTGTCACAGCCCTGTTCCAGGAACTCATGCCCTCCATTCCCATAGAGCGCCTGGAAATGGACCGAGTCCACAGGACCCTAGCCCCCAAGAAGGACGAGGGACCCCCACGCGACATAGTCGCAAAACTGCACTATTACAAAACAAGGGAACAACTTCTCCAGGCAGCCAGACAGAAGGGCTCCCTCCACTTCCAGGGCTATGCATACCAGCTCTTCGCTGACATATCTCAAGCCACCATAGTGAAGAGGAGAGCGTTGAAGCCACAGCTGCAGGTGCTGCAGGAACACCACATCACTTACACCTGGGGTTTCCCATTTTCCATACGATTTACGTACAAGGGACGTAAACATACATGTAAGTCCCAGGCTGACCTGTGCTCTCTCCTTCAGGATCTCCAACTTGCTCCTCCAGATTCAAGCCAGAAGGCTCAACGCAACAGATGACGCTCTCCCTCCAGATCTCCACGCAAGGCCTACCCATCTACCTCTACAGAAGAAGATCGTAACCTACACAAAAGAGGCAGATTTACCCCTATCGCGTCCGAGCAACCAGATTCCATGGACTGAGGTACTCTCCTAATGTCTCTTAATGCACCGATTACTCCTAGATCCACTTATCTTACTTGCTGACAGTCCACTCCTTCAGCGCCAACTGTCAGTACCCCTGGATTCAAAACCACTTTCCCCCCACAAGGCTCCAGGACTGTCTCTGAGTATATACCTCTGAGTTGCATCATGACATGCCAGGACTCCAGGAACTGTATCTACCCCCTCCACATAGACAATGAGAACAGGGGCTATTTGATATCTTAATCCCGAAAGCTCCCTCTGAAAGTGGCCGTTTATCTGTCTCATCCCCCTTCGTCCCTTGGACTGGCATTCCACCACCTGGTCCCGCTTCCCTAACCTATTACTTGAAATTGTTTGGTTTCGCTCAGTTAGAATCAACCCTCACATTGTTCATGGTTATGCAAAACGTTACTTTTTCTTTTTTTTTATCCCCCTTTTCTCTTCATTTTTGCTACTGTTTATAGTTCATGCTTGATGAGAGTAACTGTATTAACATTTGACTCCACAGCCATCCCACTAGACCAACTTGACCTCTAGTTTATGAGCTATTGAAAACATGGCCGAGTATGCTCACACACTCTATTTCACTTAAAACCCTAAACTTGAGTTATCTACTCCCCTATCTAGGATTACCCCATGATGAGTGACACCACTCTCAATCGTATACTATTCTCCGTGACCCATACCACATACTCCCCTAATAGCCATACCCACTAGGGTCATGGTTGCCCCCACAATACTAACCCTACTCACATAGCCGCGGACATTCCCCGGTCCCCTATGCCACCCCCGTTGTTACTTGGTGGGCTCAGGTTTGACCCCCCCAATTAACCACGTTAGTCCTCAGGGATCTCTTAGTCCCTCAGGCCGTATAGGTACTACCGTTCTCCTTCCCACTGCTGTTAATATCTTCACGAGCTCATGCATCACTTACTCACTCTTAATTCATCCCCTCTTCACCCTCCCCACCTTCTTCTTCCTCCCTTTCCTCTTCCCGGGGAGACTTCACACTCCAGCATGCTCTTATCTCCAACAGGGCGCGTCCCTGACACCCCGTCACCATGGCCCCCTTGAATTTTTTGACTCTTAACGTTCAAGGACTAAATGTACCCCAAAAAAGGACAAAGGCTTTCCGCTCCTTTGCCTCTCTTGCCGCGCATGTTGTGTTCTTGCAAGAGACACATTTCACTCAACACTACACTCCTAAATTTTTTCATCCTACTTACCCTCAAGTTTATACAGCTTCAGCCACCAAAAAGCAGATAGGAGTACTCATAGCCTTTCACCGCAGAGCACCTTTCACACTATCCAAGGAAATTAAAGACCCCGAAGGAAGATACTTGATACTGATTGGTCATCTCCTTGAAGTTGAAGTCACTCTTGTAGCCTATTATGCCCCCAATAAAAGGCCTTCCTCCTTTATGTCGCATTTACTACACATTTCCGCCCAACACAGACGAGGTACACTTGTTCTCGGCGGGGACTCCAACCAAACTGTCTACCCCTTTCTTGACAAATCTCCTAGCGGCCCAAATCCCAGCTCCAAAACAAAATCTCTAGAAAGTCTATTAATATCTCACTCCCTTATCGACACCTGGAGGGAAGCTAACCCCTCTCGCAGGCAATATACCCATTATTCCCATCCACATAAAGTCCTCTCCCGCATCGACCACATTCTGATTGACACCTGCTCCACACCCTCTCTAATCTCCTCCTTCATAGCCCCCTGCTCCTGGTCAGACCATGATGCAGTTCTTACCTCAATGACATCTTTGATCCCACCACAGATTGACAAAACTTGGTCTCTAAACGACTCACTCCTTGCTA
>BLSH010186788.1:165721-180215 GCA_018402905.1 Glandirana rugosa
CCGACTCGTCGTCCGTACCGTCGCCCGTGGTCTTGTCGTTCGACCCGTCGCCAAGGCCAGCCTACTGTCCCAGTGCCCGCTGCCATGCCTGCTGCCCAGCCTACTGTTCCGGTAACCGCTGCCCAGCTTGCTGTTCTGGTGCCCGCTGCCATGCCTGCTGCTCAGCCTGCTGTTCTGGTACCTGTTGCCATGCCTGCTGTCCAGCCTGCTGTTCTGGTGTCCATTGTCATGCCTGCTGCCCAGCCTGCTGTTCCAGTACCAGCTGTCCTGCTTGCTGCCCAGCCTGTTGTTCTGGAGCCCGCTGCCGTGACTGCTGCCTAGCCTACTGTTCCGGTACCCACTGCCCAGCCTGCTGTTCTGGTACCCGCTGCCATGCCTGCTGCCCAGTCTGCTGTTCCTGTACCTGCTATCGAGCCTGCTGCCCAGACTGCTTTTCCGGTGTCCGCTGTCCTGCCTGCTGTTCCGGTGCCTGACACCCAGCTTGATGACCCGACACCCAATGACCAGCCTGATGACCCTGTTCTTGATGCCCAGCCTGCCAACCCGGTAACCATCAGCCAAACCTGATGACTCGATGCCCTCTACCCAGCCTGATGACCTGGTGCCTGCTGCTCAGCCACATGACCCGGTGCCTGCTTATCCAGTGCCTGATGACCTGGTGCCCACTGATCCAGTGCTCATTGATCCAGTGCCTGATTAACCAGTGTCCGCTGATCCAGTGCCTGATGAACCAGTGTCCTCTGATCCAATGCCTGATGACCCGGTGCTTACTGCCCAGTCTGATGACCCAGTGTCCACTGATCCAGTGCCTGATGTCCTTGTGCCCGCTGATCCAGTGCCTGATGACCCGGTGCCCGCTGATCCTGTGCTCATTGATCTAGTGCCTGATGACCCAGTGCCCACTGATCCAGTGCCTGATGACTCGGTGCCCGCTGATCCTGTGCTCATTGATCCAGTGCCTGATGACCCAGTGCCCACTGATACAGTGCCTGTTGACTCTGTGCCTGCTGATCTGGTGCATGTTGATGCTTTCCTACCTGTTGCCCAGCTTGCTGCTGTTTTCCTGCCTGATGTCCAAATTGCCACTGATTGTCCCCTGCCTGATGCCCAGCCTGACTTTGATGCCCTTGTGCTCTGCCCCTGATGCTTTCATGCCCGCTGTCTAGCTAGCTTTTGATACCAGACTCAGAATTCCAGACCCTGGGGGTGGAGTGTATGATCTATTACCCGACTCGGGTGGCATGCCTCCCAGTAGGTTAAAAGACTCTGGCCTGAAAAGAGCAAAAGAGTCTGCAGACACGGAGGGGAAATTTTTCTGGATGTTCCTGCACCCACATGGACTGTCAAGTTAAGGGCAGAATGGAGCGTCCGGAGGCTGCTCCTTAAGGGGAGGGTACTGTCAGGACCTGTGTTATTACTTGACTCACCTGCAGGTGCCACTGTTGCTTTTAGCACCTAAGGGTGTAGTTCTGGTGGCCACCAGCGGGTGTCTCCCACCTGATGGACTTACTAAGTATCAGGCTGCACCTGACATGATCTTCAGGGAGTATATAAGCCCGCCCTTCACTGAGATTCAGGGAATCATTATTGTTTTCCGTAAGCCATGTTCCTGCCTGAGCCAGATCTGTCCCTTGTATCCTTGATCCTGATCCAGAGTCCTGTCCCCTGTGACCTGCTTTATGCTGCTGGCTTTTTGTTCCATTTGTCTCTTGTCCCTGCCAGTATTCTTATGTGCGTTCCATTATTTGTAAATAGTTAGTTAGGGCATTTACTGGAGTTTCTTTGTTTCAACTACTTTCCACCTTGCTTGTTTATTGTTACCGGTGCTGGTTTTGGATGTGTGTCATTTTCATAAATAAACATCGTTTTCACTTATCCATATGTCCTGATTTCTTTAGGTGCAGCAAATTGATCTGTTTACCCTTACTAGATGTTTGCATCCTGACAGTCACCTCTTAGAAAGGGGCCAAAATGGTGCAGGCAACCTAGATGATGATCTACTGATGGGGTGAAAGAACTCAGCTCCCCAGAACCTCTCCTCATGTCATTATAACATAGAGAGATAAAAAAATAAGGAGGAGAGGAGAAGTCAAGGGTGGAGAAGGTGGAGGTGGAGATTGACGTGGAGAAGGAGATGGAAAAGGGAAAGAGGAGTAGAGGAAAGAGAAGTAGGAGGAGTTTGTGGAGGAGGTGGAGGAGGAGAAAGAGGTCACAACAGAAATGCTTTGTACCTACTACCTGTGGCAGCACCTCTACCTCTCCTTTTAGGCTTGCCTGTAATTCATTTTATTTATTTATTTTTTCTGAGGGTCCTTACTTGGGAATACTCAGACAGCCTAATGCCTTAAGATCTTGCTTTTCATTTTTGCTGCAGTCTATGCTTCCCCAGCTGTTGAATTCCCCCTCTGTTTGCAACTTCCTGTGTGTATCTGGTCCTTGTTGTGTGCAAACCAACCACCACATCAATACAACCCATAAAAATACAGAAAAATATATATCAGGAAATTTCCACAGGATTCTATGGCTGGAGTTGCAGCACAGAGAATATGGACAAAATGGATCTCAGGATTCCAAACTTGGTGGTCATTGTGTAGCTTTTTTTTTTTTCCTGTCCCCTCTTTGTAGAATGCCCCCTTCAAAATCCCTGGCTCTAACCCCACCCTCTCTTGCTCCACTCTTTTAATCCTTTTGCCACTGGAATTCTCCTCCTGAGAACAAAAAGAGGGACATGCATGGATCCACATGCAATAAGGCAGACATAAAGTGCTTAAACAATTCCATCTTTTCCAGGTGTGGCCAGTTTGAAGGAAGATAGATAGATAGATAGATAGATAGATAGATAGATAGATAGATAGATAGATAGATAGATAGGTATTATAGAGAAGGGTCAAGAAAAGATAAATAACAAATGTTTAGTGTAGACCTAACACCATTTTGTATTGTAAAGTATAGTACTTGTCCTTTAACAGAAATGACAAATGATCTGTGGCACACCCCCGTAGGGACTGCTGGTGAACTTGGATCCCCAAACCCTGCCCAGCCAGGCACACTGACTTTTCACAAGTACCCAGAGACAAAGAACAGTCTGTGACTTTGTTTTTTGCTATTTATTGAGGGTTAATAACTTGGAAAGGAATGGGAGGTTATGGGATGCCTACTTGACTTCAGAAAAAATTTCAGCAACAACTTCAGGGACATATTACTATATACAGTCTATTTACAGTCTTCTTCACGTTCCTCCTGCACAGCACTTGCTTGCTCCAGCTGAATCACTCCGGTTTATCTGACAGGCTCCCATTCAGATTAGCAATGGCCCTTTACAGACAGGAACTTTTTCCTCTGTGGCCACTGATCCAAGCACCACCTCTTCAGCCACTGCCAACCCATCTGGGTGCAGCTACCCCTTTCACTAGCCCTCCAGGCTAACTCTCCATGCCAGTCCACCTGACTGACTTTTCACCAGCCCACCCTACTGACTCTCAGGAGATCTCAAGGGAAAGGCTGAAGACTTAAGCACACCACTGCCTTCAAGGGAGACTGGCTACATGTGGCAGCCCCCCCCCCTTTGTAGGTGATCACAGTGTTGATCTACTCACTCTGTCCTCTCTTGCTCCCATGCCTCCAGAAAGGGCTTTCTCCCATGTGATATGGCAGGATACTTTTAGCACTCGAGCCTGGCCCAAGGCAGGAGACCCCCCAGACTATGGGATACCCCCTAGGGCCTCCTCAACACTGCAGTCCATATTCCACCTGACTTCCCCTGCTGGCATGGTCCATGTCAATTTATGGAGAGGTCTCAGCCCCCTGCCAGGCTACCTCTGAGGATTGGCTGAGGCTCCATAAATATTCAAGGCAGCATCTCCTAATCTCCACCCACTCATTCTAGAGATTCTCCAACCTTCAAGACCAGGGGGAGGCACCAGAGAGCTGCCATGATGAGTCACCAAGCCTTGAACCTTAGTAGACCTTGACCCAGATTCCATAGCTTGGGCTTAGCCCTGAGCTAAACCATGATTTACCTACTATAATTTCTAACACACACTACACTAACTTCTAGCACACTCTAGAGGTTGCTACAGATCCCTTTTGATGGGAGGTCCTTATCACCTCAACAGTGGGGAAAGGTGTCTTACAAAGGAGGAGGCTTTGCCTTACCCCCCCCCCTGCAAGGCATCCACCCAATGTGGAAGGCATGTGTCCTGGTATGGTTCAGGGACGAAGCCCACACACAGTGCTCTCCCTTTCTTGGCCACCATAGACTGCATGCCTGATAAGGGTCCTTTATGAGTTTTAATGGGGGCTTTTTGTTTTTTTCTTAAAGCACTAGTACCATTAAAAAAAACACTGTACAGCGTCCCCCTTAGAATTCAGACCCTTATCCAGGCATGGAGCCTGGGCGGCCAGAAAAGGGGGAGCAGCAAGGATGCATCTTCCCTGAAGTATACCAATCCTTTAATATTAGAAGGATACCTTACAACAAAGCCTCCATTCTTGCAAGGCATATTGCCTCTGATGTCGAAGGAACAGAGGCCTCATTCCCACATACTATCCCACAAAAAGCAAAGATGCTGCAGGGGGAGGGGGAACTTATTAAAATTGGAAAACCCCCTTTAAAATAAAGGGGCCCCCAGATATCCACCTTTCTCTAGGGGAATAAGTATGAGGTGCATAGTACATACATACAATTCCTCCTACTACATACACATTACTCCTCCTAAAAATTCACCAACACATGTACTGTATAGTAAATAAAAGCACCCACACCATGAAAAACGTATTCACTAGACTTTGAATGGAAAAAAAACATTGCTGTCTAGTAATTTAAATCAAATGTCAGTCATGATGATCAACAATGTTGACCTGCGACATGACAACCCATTGCTCGATAATGTTTATCCAACACTACTCCCATTACAAATTACAGCTCCCTAGTCTGCTTTGGGATGTAAACAAACAAAAGTTCTGGGGATGCCAGGTGAAGTCTTAAACCAAATATGGTCATGACCATGGTCAATGACATCTTCCAAGATTCCCCAGAGGGTTTGGTTACAAACAGAAGCCTGCCATGGATCTGTCATTTCGTGGTGGTTTTACTACCATCACTAAATGACAGATTCCTGGCCACTATTTGCAAATAATGTCACGTTTAACCACTTGCCGACCGCAGTCTGACGGCGACAGAGTGGCTTGTTATCGCGAACAGCTGTCATATGACAGCGGCTGCGATAACTAGTGCTGTGAGCGCTCGTTGGTGGAGCCCTGCTTGCGCGCTCACTGTGTCCGGGGGGGCCAGGGAGCGAGTAGGGCAGACTCGATCACCGCCGGCTACCCGCGATGCCCCCCCCCGCAGTGAGAGAACGGAGGTCCGTGTAAGTAAACACGGATCTCCGTTCTCATAGAGGGGGTAGGGCAGTGATCACAGGCTTCCTGTATATGGAAGCCGTGATCACCCCCTTCCCCCAGCCAGGCCAGCCCACACACAGTTAGAACATGCCCAGGGAACACAGTTAACCCTTAGAGCGCCCCCTTCAGGTTAACCCCTTCACTGCCAATGGCATTTATACAGTAATCAATGCATTTTTATAGCACTGATCGCTGTATAAATGCCAGTGGTTCCAAAAAAGTGTCAAAATGGTCCGACATGTCTGCTGCAATATTGCAGTACCACTAAAAATCACAGATCACTGCCATTTCTAGTAAAAAAAATAAAAAAATAAAAACCCCAGAAATTAATTCTCATTGTCCGTAAACGCGGCAACTTTTGCGCAAAGCAATCAATAAACGCCGATTGCGATATTTTTTTTACCAAAAATATGAGGAAGAATCTAAATCGGCTAAAACCGATGAAAAAAATGTTTTTTTATATTTTTTTTTTTATTTGTATTTTAGCAAAAAGTAAGAAATTTGTTTTTTTTTTGCAAAATTGTCGCACTTCTTTTGTTTATAGTGGCGATCAGAAATTACGCAGAGGTGATCAAATACCACCAAAAGAAAGCTCTATTTGTGGGAAAAAAGGATGCAAATTTAGTTTGGGTACAACTTTGCACGAGTGCGCAATTGTCAGTTAAAGTGACGCAGTGCCGAATCGCAAAACGTGCTCTGGTCCTAAAGTGGGAAATCCTTCCGGGGCTGAAGTGGTTAAAGGAGTAAAGTAGCAACTTCATGTGCAAGTTTAAGACCTCATGTTTTTTAAACGATTTGTGTTTTTTTCATGTTGACAAAGCCAAAATAAAAGACACTCTCCCCATTCAACAGTATTTAAAAAAAATGTTTTTGCATTGGTACATGTCCCCTATTGCTGTGTGCCATGTCATTTATTATTTAACAAAAACTTGCAAATTAGCCTTGAAAAAGGACAGAAAAAAACACGATTTGGCTTCCATATTCTTTATTGGAATTTGGAGCTATGTTCTGTGTTTGTTGAATGTCCAGCGAGTCAAACTTTGCCCGGTTCGCTCACCACTAATTTGAATATAAGTGAGACCTCCATAAATAATGTCAGGCTAGCATGGAATAATTTTAGAGTTTTGCTGTAAAATGCTATCTGTAAATTATTTTTTTTTCATGATTTTTTGTGAGAAATGGGTTTCCTTTCAGCATCTACATTATTTGCTTTGATAACAGATGCTTTTGTTGCTTGCAGGACTGATCGACAGCCCCATGCTGCTCTGTTTAATTGGCTTCACAGAAATGCAAGATTCTGCATTTAGAAGACACTGTTTCACAAGTAAATGAAAGCATTTGAATTGGTTATGCTCAGTTTCTCCACACTGAATTTGTAGCTATTCAGCAAGGGCTGTCAACACATATTACTTCTTTTTACACAAACATTTTTTCAAGTATTACTGTGTGATGCCTGAGTAATGATTACGTGAGACTTCATCAACATGCATTTTTGTAAAAAGAAACTATTATTTAGTGCCACCTGCACACTTTCGCCACGTGACTTGGCTGTAACTGCAAGGAGTCAGTCACTTCCCACTCTCAGTGTCTCACACACTTTTACACATTTTACAAGTTGGAGTAACCTGTCTAACACCACTACAAAATGAAATATATTGTAGGAGACCCATGCATTCACCATGCTTTGTTGGTTTGTTCGATTGACCACCCCCCCGCAGCACATACTTAGCATTCTATAGTGCCTCCACTGCTGTGCTCAGCCACTGTGGGGAATGCAGTGGCGGCTGGTGGTATATTTTTTTTTTGAGGGGGGGCAGCAAACAATGCACCCACAGCCGGGTTCTGGTGACACGGTTGGTCTGTCACCAGAACCGCACTTACCCCATCTAGGTCACGAACAGTGTTTCCTCCGGGATTCCCCTGTGTCTCCTTCTCCTCCTAGGTGGCCAATAGGATCACTTCTCCTCTCAGCCAATCGGATGACGAGTCTCATGGGGGATGGGGACCGGCTTCCTGATTGGCTAGGAGGAGAATCAGTAAGACAATAGCAAATATTAATTTGCTATTGTCATACAACTGGGTTGGCTTAGGGCGCAGTGCTGCATCCTAAGCCCACCCTTTTTTGAAGCGAATTAGAGCCTCAGGCTCTAATCATGTGATTCTAAGAAAAAAAACCTATTAGAATACATGTGTAGATTAGGGGCCTGGCACATGGATTAGGGGGGTGGCGCCGCTGTGCCCCATATGGATGGGCCACCACTTCTTCCATATAGAGACAGAAGGATTTGGGAAAAGTGTTTGGGACTTTACTGGTACCATAAAGAAACCACCATAACTACACAATATATAAAATGGTACAAATGTTATTGATTCGCATTAAAATGTTCATAAAAACAATTTCAGAATTTCTTCTAACCCCTTGAGTACCTGCATGATAGTGGGCCAAACTAGCTATGATATGTTACTGGTGGTAACTAATAACCTAGTATCCCACAGTGGTCTCCTTGTATGGTACATGTAATACTGGAATTATTGTAGCCAGAACAAATTCAAAAACCAAAGGTACATGTATACTAAATTCTCCTTCTTTAAACACAAAGGGAACATATGGTTACATAGCAGATGCCCACAGTCATGCAGCGAAGCTCAATCTTTACATTTGAAACTTATGGCCCTTTTGGTTTCCCAATATCAAAAGGACATGGATACTCTAGGCAGTGAATTAAATACAACCAATGTGACATATGAAAAAATTAAAGATCACCCACAGTTTGAGATTAAATATCAAGAACTGAAGGATTATCTTAATAGACTTAATAAAGATACTGTGTCAAAAAAACAATCTAAATTTATGAAAGATAAAACAGCATTCCTTGAGGGATTTGCTTACCACTGGCCATCCGCGTCCTCGGGACGGAGGTGGCCCAGAGGTAGAGGTCCACCTAGGGAACAACAGGGTTATACCACAGGGGATGAGGGTACATAATCTGACTCATCTATATCTTCTTCTATTCAACAGAATTCCAATGTCTCGGCACAGATACAGTCACAAGGGTGCACGTAAGCGTGATTATCATGGTGAAGGGTATGATAATATGCACAACCAACACATTTAAACCTCCAAACGCACGTGGTGGTCCCAATGGTGGTAGTTGTAGCACGTCTAACACCCCCACACACGGTAGATCCACACACCTGGGCCCATTGGCAGCTCAGGCTCTCCAAATATATATATTTTTTTATTTTAGGTACTTATATAGCGCTGTCAATTTACGCAGCGCTTTACTTATACATTGTACATTCACATCAATCCCTACCCTCAAGGAGCTTACAATCTAAGGTCCCTAACTCACATGCATACACATACTAGGGGCAATTTTAGACAGGATCTAATTAACCTACCAGCATGTCTTTGGAGTGTGGGAGGAAACCGGAGTACCCGGAGTAAACCCACGCAGGCACAGGGAGAACATGCAAACTCCAGGCAGGTAGTGTCGTGGTCGGGATTTGAAACTGCGACCCTTTTGCTGCTAGGCGAAAGTGCTATACACTACACCACTGTGCCGCCTGACCCACACAAGTAACACAACCCAAAAAATTCCACTAATAAAACCAACACTCCCCCCAACACACAGGGGATTTTTTTACCAGGAACCCAGCCCCTCAACACAGGGAGACAGGGAACAATGGACCCCCACATCACTCGAGGAATGACCCCTGTAGGGGAACAAGATCAAGGGCCAACCCAATCTCCGAACAGCACTCAGATGAATTAAGTATTATTAATCTTACCCCATATTCACTGTCGGGAGAAGAAATACAGGTCCTTCAGTTGGGCCTAAGCTTCTGTCCCTCCAACACTATAGACAAATACCAAACAATTAAGGATCTATATCTATTCTGCTGGAATTTGACCTACAAATACATGTATGATCCGGATAGACTAAGAGCGCAGCAGGATAAAGAACTCACTGAAAACATGAAGGATCTTACTATGCAGGACTTTCGAGTACTAAGGGACCTGATCTTCCTGCTGGAAGAAAATTAACCTAGTCAAGATCTGACTCCAACACCCCATGATGGGGGAGAACTGACCAAACCAAAACAATTTAAAAACAAATCCCAACGGTTCCCAGATCTATCCACCAACCCCTATATATGGGCCTTTCTCACTGCAGTAATGAGTGAAATAAAAGGCTTCCATTTCAATCACACCACTAGACAAAACCTTACACCTCTTCAGCAAAAGGACCTACAGTCCCTTAAACAAAAGACTGATGTGATGATTAAGGCGTCAGATAAGGGAGGGAACGTAGTACTGATGACGTGTTGTAACTATGAACGGATGTGTGAACGGATACTTTCAAATGGTGAATGGTATGCCATCATAAGCCCCCAACAACCCCCTTACTATGTGAACCAGTTTAAAGAACTAATTGGAACTGCATACATTAAAACTTTAATAGATAAAGGAACCTACGATTATCTTAACACTCCATTCCCACGGGAGGCAACGTTCTATTCACTACCCAAAGTGCACAAGGACTTACTTGACCCACCTGGAAGACCCATCATCTCGGGAATTGGGGCACTATGTGAGAATGCGAGTAGATTTGTGGACTTCTTTCTCATGTAACATGTCGTCAGCCTACCCTCCTATGTTAGGGACACCCTGGAATTACTCAAACACATCGAGAGTCGCCAGGTCCCCCCGGGGGCGTTCCTGGTGACCCTCATTGTGGAGGCATTGTATTCAAGCATCCCTCATAGGAAGGGAATAGACATTGTACGATCATTCCTGATGGAGCAACCAAATACCCAGTGGAACTTCAACGAGTTCCTGTTGGAGCTTTTGTATTTCATTTTGACCCACAATTGGTTCACTTTTAAGGATACCCATTACCTCCAGGTACAGGGCGTGGCCATGGGCACATGTTGTGCCCCGGCCTACGCCAATCTGTACCTGGGGGGATGGGAGAGGGATATATGGCAGATGGAAAGATTGGAGGAGTTTATGCAGCACATACTGTGTTGGTACAGATACATAGACGATATCTTTATTATAAGGACAGGGCCAGAACAGGAGCTTATCAGATTTGTACAAAGCATCAACACAACCTCCTTCAATCTGACCTTCACACTGTCATATCATCCCTCCAGAATAACCTTTTTGGATCTCGAAATATTCGTGGATCAAGATTTGTGTCTAGCCATGGATTTATATCGGAAACAAACAGCAGGAAACACACTCCTGCATGCCAGGAGTGCTCATCCACCTGCACTTATACGGAGTATCCCCTATGCACAATATATACAGTTGGGACGTAATTGTACACTAATAGAGGACTTTCACAAACAAGCAGCAAATTTACGCTCAAGACTTTTGAGCAGAGGATATAGCAAAACTTTTCTGCGGAAAGCATATAACAGAGCTTTAGAGCGGGATCGACAATCTCTGCTCTATAAATCTAATACACGTCCACGACACACAACAGTCAAGTTTATAACACAATTCTCAA
The DNA here is from genome assembly GCA_018402905.1 of Glandirana rugosa. NCBI lineage: Eukaryota > Metazoa > Chordata > Amphibia > Anura > Ranidae > Glandirana > Glandirana rugosa. The sequence goes on from BLSH010186788.1 coordinate 176,644, forward strand.
CACAACATCAGGAATTGAGGGGAATTTTAGGGAAACATTGGCATATCCTACAACAGGATCCCCATGTCTCCAAATATGTTCTAGAAGTTCCTGAGATGGTGTTCTGGAGAGCACCTTCGATCCGTAACCATCTCACGGCTAGCCACTATGTAGTCAGGCATGATGACAGACAGCAAACCAATGGTATTTACAAATGCAGCAAATGCGATATGTGTCCCTGGGTCAACCAGGGTATCAAATTTCGGTTGCCAAATGGTCAGATGTTCTATCCCCGTTTCCACGTAGATTGCGACACGCAAGGGGTCATTTACCTCATGAACTGTAGATGTGGCGCATTCTACGTGGGAAAAACTATCAGACCATTCAGAAAAAGGATGCATGATCATATTTATTACTCCTCGGGAGGGAAAATGGTCACCCCAGTGAGTCGTCACTTAGACTTGTATCATTCGATCTTCGACGTTAGTTGGGTCTCATTTACGGTGTTAGTAGTAGTCCCACAGGACCCCAGGGGGGGGGATATGGGTACAAGAAAATATTGCAGAAAGAAACCTTGTGGATAGAACGCTTAGATGCCACCCATCCCCCAGGCCTTAATGAAATTTGTTCGTATAAACCATTCTTATGAACTATATTTCATATAGGATAGTGAAAGTATCACCTATATGATTTGTTAGCACAATTGTAAGGATATTGTAAATACCTTCTGCATATATATGTGTATTTAATTCTAAGATGCATGAAAGTGCACAGAATTGATGTATTACATTTACACTGTGTGGGTTTATCATGTCTTGCTCCCATTTCCGGTCCTCCACCAGATGGCAGTGTTCCTCGGTGCACCCTCCCCTTTGTCTCCTGCCTAGGAAAGAGGAGGGGGAGGAGAATCGTGGGATTGACAGATGTGCGGCTGAAAGCGCCGTCCATGATCAGTCTCCACTGTCCTTCTGGACAGTTTGGAGGTGGATGTGGGCGGCGCCCCCGGATCCCACAGAGTAACCCTCTGTGGGACCTCAGGGTTTTCTCCACCCCCGTCAAGCGCAGCTTTCTAGCGGCGCATGCGTGGGAGATGGAGTCTGTTGCCGGGCCATTGGGCGTCATTAGGAGGTGGGCAGGACCCACTTCATTGACGTCACGGTCGGGACGTACTTAAAGTGGCGCCGACAATCAAGCGGCGCACATGCTTGTGTCGGGAGCATGCCTGAAGGAAGCATAGATTGTCAACGGAAATTATCATATGCCGTGAGTACCTGGATCCATAGGGGACACATGGGAGAAGAGGAGGAGGGGGGTTATGACTGATCCGGCCCATACCTCCTCTCTCTGTCCCCATGCTTCATGTCGGCTTCCTCTATGTTGGGGTTATTACCCGGAACGGTCAACTAACTAAGTCTTGTATTATGTTATAGGGGAATCGGCATATCTGTCAATCTGCATACCGTGCACGCCAGTAATACATCCCATATAGCAGGATTCCTTCTCCTTTTTTGGACCCAGATGGGACGCCCTTTACTTTGGAATATATATCCAAAAAAACCACTATTTTCAGGTATAATTTTGAACAGGCCTGGCAATGCTGCTTGGGTCAGATCTGCCTCTACTCTATGCTATTTTACTTTATTTTCTTGTATGTACTTGGGTGACCCCTGCTGGTTAAGTCACATATTGCAATGGTATTTCTTACCAAAATCACTATTTGGCATTTGTATTTTAGAAATATGACTTGTGGAAAGTACGTTCCCACATCTGCAGCCAGATAGTGGACACAAGGGCCGACAGAGGTGTGGAGCGGGGGCATGTACCTGTGCAGTGTAAATTGAGTGAGTTTCCATTACAGAATGGCTTGTAATGTTTGCATGCTATTGTATAATATTCAAACTTTGATTATCTGTATTACAGACTCTTTTTGAAGACCCTGTATCTATACCCCTCTATCTTCTGAGGAAGCTTTGATGTATAGAAGGCAAAACATGTAAAGATTGAGCTTCACTGCATGACTGTGGGCATCTGCTATGTAACCATATGTTCCCTTTGTGTTTAAAGAAGGAGAATTTAGTATACATGTACCTTTGGTTTTTGCAATTTTGTTCTGGCTACAATAATTCCAGTATTACATGTACCATACAAGGAGACCACTGTGGGATACTAGTTATTAGTTACCACCAGTAACATATCATAGCTAGTTTGGCCCACTATCATGCAGGTACTCAAGGGGTTAGAAGAAATTCTGAAATTGTTTTTATGAACATTTTAATGCGAATCAATAAAATTTGTACCATTTTATATATTGTGTAGTTATGGTGGTTTCTTTATGGTACCAGTAAAGTCCCAAACACATTTCCCAAATCCTTCTGTCTCTGTATTGAATTAGGGATGTGGTACCCCTACTATAATTGAGGTCCCTGGTAGCCACCCAGTTAGGACCTCAGAATTAATCAATTATTTTCACCACTTCTTCCAGGCATGGATGAGCATCTAATTAATTTTATTTGACAGTGCTGGTGCTTGATGATGGACTTAGTGCTGTCACATAAGTAGTCCATACATAAATGGTCCCTTTTGTGAACTTGGTGTACAGTTATTCACTTTAAGGTCATCGCAGAGGACAACAGGGCACTCTTTATGTATGGAGGAAAAGAAATTTAACTTCCAAATACAGAAAGGCTTCTTCACAGTAAGAGCTGGATCTGAACAGCTTAGTATATGGTTTTAAAAAGGCCTGGACTTGTGTCTTTTTCAACCAGACTACCTATGAAGCATGAGGCTGGGAGAGCTCTCAGCCCCGTGTAAGCTCCAACTGAAGCATGCACAAACTTATCTTTCTTCACTTCCAGAGGACGGGAGTACACTAGAGGTGTGCTTCCAGCACAGTAATAAAGCTGTCAAAGACAGTTCTCAATCTCCAATAATGATTCGGATCTGGTCCTACCAGCGGGACCAGCTCCCGATCATGTGACCACTGCGAGAGTCAATTAGCCTGTAAAGACCCTGTTAAAGGAACATTTGGACTTGGTGGGAAGAGGCTAACATAAACCCACTGCTTTTACCTGTTTGTAGGCATAATTTAACTATTCAGGGTAGAGTAACAGGTTACTTTGACAGCCTTCTCTCTATGCCACTGCTTCTTATTCTCATCTTCAAATACTTCCAGATACAGGTTAACAAGTGACTTTCTCCCATTGTTACCATAATACAGCATTAGGTACTGGAAAAGCCAAAAGCTAGTGCAGAGGAGAGGACTCCTTTACCCTGTTTGAACTTTATCTTAGACTTCTAACTTTTCTCTGGCCTACCTGATCTGTATACTTGTTCCACATCTGCCGTTTTAAAAGTATTGAAAGCCTGTAAGTCAATATACCAGCCATACCATGGCAGCCTCTAAATTTTCCTCAGTACAAGTTTACCTGTATACCATATCTATGGTCAAAATGTAAACTCGTATATTCATTTGCACACAGTATTTCTATCCAACTGATCTGAATGATCTTGAAGTTTGTACGCTTACTTTGTGAAGATCTCTACACATTTACTTCCTTGAATTCTGTGATACGTATTCACTTGTGTTGTGAGTA
>BLSH010186849.1:3058-13073 GCA_018402905.1 Glandirana rugosa
CGGGTACCTTGCCACATCTTGAAAACATTTACGGTTTTACCACGTCGCGAGTGGAGTTTTATATCAGGGTCTCTTGCACTTCCTCAAGTTAGGGTTATACAATAGTAATTGAGATACATACCCTTTCACCATCACGTTACATATTTCATTATATATAGTATGTTTTATTTAGTGTAACTACACTTTAAGTCACGTATTTTCCACTTATTTATTAACGATCACGTTTTCCACACTGATAATCACAACTCGCTTGGGCTTGAAAGCCCACAGGCACCGTGCCTGGGCCTGGGCCTGTAAAGTTTTTAGCAAGCCCAAGCCAGGCCCCAAGACGATAAAATGAGGTAACACGTGGAGTAAAATAGCAGAACCCCGGACCGAACCCGAACGATTTTTGAAATGTCCGGGTCCGGGTCCGTGCCACGGACACCCGAAAGTTCGGGTTCGCTCAACACTAATAGTCACACCTTTTGCACTAGCAATTATTTATTCACCTTTTATGCACTGAATTTCACATCAATGTGATTTATTTTGTATGATATATATTACTTTATACATTGCACTACCACTTTCCCATACATAGAGTTAATGATAACATATTGGGATTGAACTCCTTCACGTTCTCTGGGACTATATTTTGAGGTGAGCGCTGCACCATTTTGGCATTTACAAAAGTTCTACACCGTTCCATGGGCGTCCGCAGGTAGGGGCAAGGGGGGGCAATTGCTCCCCCTGGAGTCAGGGATCAGATCAGGGGTTCCCCACTAGGTCCTTATCCTCTTGAGCCATGTATGCAGTTTCTGACAGTCTCTTGGGCCATGTATGCAGTCTCTGACTGTCCCCTGTGCTATGTATGCAGTCTCTGACTGTCACCTGTTCCATGCCCGCAGTCTCTGACCGTATCCTGTACTATGTCTGCAGTCTCTGACCATCTCCTGTACTATGTCTGCAGTCTCTGACCGTGATAATGTAATTATGACATTGTCAAAAAGGGGCAGAGCATGGATGACCTTGAAATGATGCCCCCCCCCCCTGGAAAAAGTTCTGCGGACGCCCATGCACCGTTCTTACAAAGTGAAAATCAGTCACCTCTCTAAATAAGACAGCATTCTATGTCTAGAACTCTTTTGTGTAGCTGTATCTCATTATTCCTAAAATAATGGACTTCCAAAATCCTTCCCTAGAGGGCAACAAAGCCCAACAAGTCTGACAAGAATGCACTGAGAAAATAGGAAACTTTCACAGATATTTCTTCCTTAAGATTTAGCAAAAGCCCCAAGAGTACAGAAAAAGAAGCCTTTAATCATTGCCCTTCAACCTTTACTCTATATGTTTTATTTCTTTTCTGGTTATAAACCCTACTCTGTTCTTACAAAATGGGAATCAGTAGGCACTAAATAAGGCACTATTCTGTGCCTACGCTAGGGTTGCCACCTCATCCCTTTAAACCCGAACACATATTAATTACACAGATCGTTCTGAGGCCAATTTAATGCAGGTAAGGCACTAAGTGAGCTTAACCACTTCCCGTCCCGCGTATAGACAAATGACGTCCGGGCGGGGAGTTCATTATCCTGATTGACGTCCTCAGGATAATCCGCGATTGCGCGCGATCTCGGCGATCGGTGGTTCCGTGGGTCAGTCTGACCCATCGCATTACCGACTGAGGTAAAAGGCTTCCATCCGAGCCAATCACGGCTGATCACAGTGTAAATAGGAAGAGACGTTTATTGGCTTTTCCTCTGCTCAGGTCTGCAGACCTGAACAGCGGAGAGCCCATAGGGTGCTCTCCTGACAGGGGGGGCTGCGCTGAACGTTTATCAGCGCAGCCCCCCTCAGGATCAGCCCACTGGACCACCAGGGAGCCTGCCCAGGACCACCAGGGAGCCCCCCCCGGACATCACAAGGAGGCCACCCAGGACCACCAGGGAAGGAACACAGAGGCCGCCCAGGACCATCAGGGAGCCCCCACTAAACCACCAGGTAGGGGCAATATAGTGCACTGTAGGGATGGCACTGTGCCCATATATGACGCCTACCAGTGCCATCTCTAACAGTGCTTGTTGCACCAGTGCCCACCACTGCCACCTATCAGTGCCCACCTGCGCCACCTAAAAGTGCCCATCTGTGCCACCTAAAAGTGCCCACCTGTGCCACCTAAAAGTGCCTCCTATCAGTGCCCATCAGTGCCCAGTGCCACTTATCAGTGCCGCCTATGAGTGTCCATCAGTGCCGCATATCAGTGCCACGTATCAGTGCCCGTCAGTGTTGCTTGTCAGTGCCGCCCATCAGTGCTGCATATGTGCCCCATCATCAGTGCAACCTTATCAGTGCCACCTCATCAGTGCCAATCTGTACTGCCTCCTCAGTGCCCGTCAGTCTAGCCTCATCAGTGCCTATCAGTGTAGCCACATCAGTGAAGGAGAAAATGTACTTTATACAAAGTTTTGTGACAGAAACAAAGAAAAATGGTTTTTTTTTTACAAAATTTCGGTCTTTTTTTTTATAGCGCAAAAAATAAAAACAGCAGAGGTGATCAAATACCACCAAAAGAAAGCTCTATTTGTGGGAACAAAATGATAAAAAGTTTGTTTGGGTACAACGTCGTACGACCGCGCAATTCTCATTCAAATCGCAACAGCACTGAAAGCTGAAAATTGGTGTGGGCGGGAAGTGTTCTAAGTGCCCGGTATTGAAGTGGTTAATTACCACCTTAATCAGCCGCAGAACCTGTGTAATTATTATGTGCTCGGGTTTAAAGGGATGAGGTGGCAAACCTAGTCTACGCCTCTTTTGATCTTCTGTATCACATTATCCATAAAAGAACTGAATTTCCAAAATCCTCCACTAGGGGGCACCAAAGCCTTGCAAGTATGACAAGAATGTATAGAGGGGGGGGGGGGGGGGCAGGCAGCCTTAACCCTTTCACCCCCCGGAAGGATTTCCCACTTTAGGACCAGAGCACTAATTGCAATTCGGCACTGCGTTGATTTAACTGACAATTGCGTGGTCGTGTGACGTTGTACCCAAACAAAATTTGCGTCCTTTTTTCCCCACAAATAGAGCTTTCTTTTGGTGGTATTTGATCCCCTCTGCGTCATTTCTGATCACCGCTATAAACAAACAAATAGCGACAATTTTGCAAAAAAAAACACTTTTTTTTACTGTTTGCTACAATAAATGTCCAAAAAAAATTGTAAAAAAACAAATGTATTCATCAGTTTTGGTCGATAAATATTCTTCTACATATTTGTGGTAAAAAAAAAACTGCAATCGGCGTATTCTGGTTTGCGCAAAAGTTGCCGAAAATTCATTTATGGCGTTTATTACTATATATATATATTTTACTAGTAATGGTGGCGATTAGGGATGAGCTCGATGTTCGGGTGGAACGTAAGTTCAACTCGAACATCGGGCGTTCGATCGTTCGGGTTTTCCCGAACATTATGGAGCGTTCACTGCAACTTTGCACGCCCCATAATGCATTCAAATGGAGGCGGAATGCCGCCCGCTGATTGGCCAAAGCATTCACATGACCTAAATGCAGGGCTGCTGTTAGAAATCACGGGGCCCCCTACAGGCTATCTGATGGGGCCTCTCAACCCCGCCCCCACCACTAACCACGCCCCCTGTCCCCCATTCAGAGGCCCAGCCACACCCACATTACATATTAGGACACCGTGGCTGTGTCTCAATAGAAACCAATGGGGAACTGGGGATGCAGGGAACGCTGTGCCTTTCTGTGCTGGTAAAAGACGACCCTGCACAGGAAATGCTGTGTGTGAATGGGGCCCTAAATGAGGCCAAAGAATGCATTTCACTGTCATGTTATCATGATAATCACACAATGCAGGTGCTGGGGTTCAAGGCACCAATACTGCGTGATTTGTTAGGGTGATGAAATGCAGCTTCAATCATGGGCAGCAGGGACCTGGCTTAGGTGTGAAGGGGGGGTTATTATACTCACTACCTTTATGGAGAGGAGAGGACTGCACACTTGGTGCTCCCCTCTGTGTTTGTCGCTGCTCCTTTGTGACAGAGCCAAGGGTCTTGTGCATGGGGGATCAACATGAATGTCTGCAACTGAGCAAGAGAATGAGGGAAAGGGGGCTTTAAAAAGGTTTTACCTTTTATTATTTATATTATTATTATTATTATTATTATTATTATTATAACACTTTATCTTTACATCTCTTTTATTATTTATATTATTATTATTATTATTATAACACTTTATCTTTACATCTCTTTTATTATTTATATTATTATTATTATTATAACACTTTATCTTTACATCTCTTTTATTGCTATCAGAAGGGATGCACAATATGATAGCATGGGTCATGACCGGTACTCTTTATGGAGGGGTGGGGGGTCTCTTACACTCCATGTCTCTCCTCCGGCCTCCAAAGTATCTGAAGAAACCAAAATCGGTGAAACCAAATCGGTGTGATGAGATGCTTGGTGAAACCGGTAACGGCTTGGGCACAAAAGACAGAAACCAGGAATGATAAAATCCTCACCGCTTCTGGTTTCTGATGTCACACAGTGGGGGGGGGGGACAACATTTGTACCCCCCACTGTGTCCCAGGAACCGAACGCTGCTGGTTGCATTCTTACCGGGTTCCCCAATCGCTTGGCACTGGGAGAGCTTGGTAAAGGGGGTGGTGGGAGGGGAAGGGACCCCCTTCCGCCACCTATAACAGTAATCCGGTGACTTCTTAGCCACTAGGATGACTTCTACTTTGTGAAAAATCCCTGGGGGGGCTAAAACATAATTGTGATCATTGCTGCAGCGATGACCAAGATATCACCTTCCAGTCTAGTGATGTAAAAAACATTGCTGGGCATGAAATGGTTACAGGGGAGGTAAAAATGCAGTTCAGCTGCACATGTTTACCCCCCCCCCCCCCAAAACACAAGTGTAAAGTAGCATCTCACTGTGTCCTATGATTCTGAATATCACACAGGCAGCAGAGTGCAGGAGGTGCTCTGTCAGGGTGACATGGCTGCTGGAGGTGCTGACTTTGTTATGGCTGTGATACTTTCTGTAACACTCACTACATCCATAGCTTAGCAAAGTCAGCAGCCATGTCACCCTGACAGAGCTCCTCCTGCACTGTGCTGCCTGTGTGATATTCAGAATCATAGAACACAGTGAGGTCCCCATCACCCTGACAGAGCTCCTCCTGCACTCTGCTGCCTGTGTGATATTCAGAATCATAGGACACAGTGAGGTCCCCATCACCCTGACAGAGCTCCTACTGCACTCTGCTGCCTGTGTGATCTTCAGAATCATAGGATACAGTGAGGTCCCCATCACCCTGACAGAGCTCCTCCTGCACTCTGCTGCCTGTGTGATATTCAGAATCATAGGACACAGTGAGGTCCCCATCACCCTGACAGAGCTCCTCCTGCACTGTGCTGCCTGTGTGATATTCAGAATCATAGGACACAGTGAGGTCCCCATCCTCTCTTCTTCACTCACTGTGTCCACTCCATGCAGCCACGCTGTCCCTGTCAGCTGCTGAGCCGTCTGCTGCCTCAGCCTCATACAAGTCTCAGTCTCTCTGTGGGCATCTGGATGGGAGGAGGGAGCTGAGCATTACTGTACCCCTCCGCCAGGGAAGGCAGAGGGCAGCAGCAGCCGGGACTATATTATAGCAGATGAAGTCGGGTCTACAACGTACACATGCGCCACCCAAAAATGAAGAAAAAGTCCCTCTGTTGCACTCACCTCCTGGGCCCCTCTGTAGACCTAATGGGGCCCAGAAAAATGTAATTACACCCCCCAAGCATGCAAAAGTAAGAGGAATGATTAGAAAGTCCTATTTTCTTTAACATGAAGAATTTAACTGTAATGCTGCCGGGCCCCCTTGTGGAGCTTTATGGGGTGCGGGCCCGGTACAAAGGGGCTGGTTGTACTGCCCTATCAGCGGCCCTGCCTACATGCTTTGGCCAATCAGCAGATGGCCTGCTGTGAGAGATTCGATTGGCTAAAAGCAGGGTGCCTTTAGCCAATCACTGCACAGCAACCTCAATCCACGCCCCACACTATATAAAGCCGTTTGTACAGCGGCTCTATGTAGTGTGTTGGCGACGGTGGTGGGAGTTAGAGAGCTTACAGGCAGTTTAGCTAAGCTAGCTTTCTAACGTGTGTTTAAAAATAGAAAAGAAATACTAAAGATAGATAGCTAACTAGATAGATAGGGAGAAATCTAAAATCTATTTATCAGTTAGTGCAGACATGTTAGTGTAGGAAAAAAAAGAATATATATATATATATATACACAGTTGCAAGAAAAAGTATGTGAACCCTTTGGAATGATATGGATTTCTGCACAAATTGGTCATAAAATGTGATGAGATCTTCATCTAAATCACGACAATAGACAATCACAGTCTGCTTAAACTAATAACACACAAAGAATTAAATGTTACCATGTTTTTATTGAACACACCATGTAAACATTTACAGTGCAAGTGGAAAAAGTATGTGAACCCCTATGATTTAATAACTGGTTGAACCTCCTTTGACAGCAATATCTTCAACCAAACGTTTCCTGTAGTTGCAGATCAAACGTGCATAACGGTCAGGAGTAATTCTTGACCATTCCTCTATGACCAATTTGGTGTATTAAACTATATACAGCCTGATATACATATACACACACAGCGTATTGAGTGTACACTATATATCCGTGCATTCGGCGGTGTATGGTATAAATTACACGTGGTCTCTTAAAATATATACAGTCTAGTGTATCCAGATATAAATGCAGCCTATTGAGTGTACACTATATATCGGTACATTCAGGGTGTACGTGCGGTATATAGTACACTTGATCTGGTGTATTAAAATATATACAGTCTAGTGTATACAGATATACGCACAGCGTATTAAGTGTACATTATATATCAGTGCATTCGGGGGTGTACGGTATATAGTACAGTGTAGTGCGGTGTTAAAAAAAATACCCATCATGTCAGGAAGGCCAAAAAGGAGAGGCAGACGCTCCCAGGCCACTAAAAGAGAGCAAGCAGCCTCTGTGTCTTCAGTGAAAAGCGGTGGTGGCGGACGTGGTGCATCCTCTGCAGGTGGGTCACGCTTGTCCTTTTTTTCTGCTGTTGGACGTGCTATTGAGCCACAACATGCAGAAGAGTTGGTGGAGTGGATAACAAAGCTGTCCTCATCCTCCTCATCCTCTGTCACCCAGGCTTGTACAAGTTTGCCTTCCAACGCATCTGGCAAAGTGGCCTATTCCACCGGATCCTTGTCCACAGTTACTCCTTCCTTAGCCCCACCATCATGCACAGAGGCGTCACCTGAGCTGTTCAACCCTAGTGTCAGTTACATGCTCGTGGAGGATGCACAGCAGTTTGAAGGCTCCGATGTTGGTTCGCAGGTTGAGGAAGGGAGTAGCGTGAGCCTAGAGACAGGGGGTGCTGCAAAAGGACAAGAAACTAGCAGTCATGTTCCCCCCAGCTGCAGCATACTGCTAAGTTTGCTCCAGTGACGAGGAGGGAGGGGATGATGAGGACACGGACTGTACTTGGGTGCTTGAGAGAAGAGAGGAGGAAAGTGAGGAGGAGGAGGAAGAGGAGGAGGCCCAACTCCAACAAGGCAGGATGTCATCCAGGGGCCAGCTTAAGGGCAGCCATCCAATTGCATCAGACCACAGAGCTCTACAGATGCAGGGCGCTGCTGCCTCCCTGCCAACTTCAAACATTTCTTTGGTGTGGGCATTTTTCAGCACATGTGCAGTACATTGCACCGTTGCCATTTGCAACCTATGTCTGAAGCGGGTCAATCGCGGTCAGGACTCCTGCCACTTGGGCACTACTGTCTTGACAAGACATATGACAACCAGCCATGCAGTCCGTTGGCAAGAGTACCTGAAGAACCCACACCAGAAAACAAGACGGACTCCTCCTTGCTCCTCATCTGGGATCTCAACCCCTTCTATACCTGCAGTTCCCTCCAAAACTTGCACTGAGAGGAATGAAGGTGTAGCAATGCGTGCCACAACTAGTACTTGCAGCCAATCTGCTAGCAGTACACCATCAGGTGAATTCAGCAGTCAAATATCCCTATCCCAGTTGCTGAACCGTAAAAAGAAATACTGTTCCAGCTATCCACATGCTCAGCGTCTTAATGCTAGCTTGGCCAAATTGCTAGCACTCCAACTGCTGCCCTTTCAGGTGGTAGACTCTGCCCCCTTTCGTGAATGTGTGGAATGTGCTGTCCCACAGTGGCAGGTTCCCAAAAGACATTTCTTTTCACGTAAGGCCATTCCAGCTCTCTACCGTCATGTTGAAGGCAATGTTTTGGCCTCATTGAACAGTGCGGTCAGCAGCAGGGTTCATATTACCGCTGACTGATGGTCCAGCAGGCATCTTCAAGGACGTTACCTTTCCTTCACGGCGCACTGGGTAACTCTGCTGGCAGCTGGGAAGGATGCAGGACAGGGCTCAGCTTTGGAAATAGTTCCACCACCGTGCCTACAAAAAGCTAGTGGTGATTTTGCCACATCCGCCTCCTCCACCCCCTCCTTTTCTTCTACCTCTGTAGCCTCTTCTGCAGAATTGTCCTCTGAACCTGCAGTGCTCCCTAAGCGTTCAAGGGACTATGCATGCAGTCAGGTTAAAAGATGCCATACGGTGCTTGAGTTAGTCTGTCTTGGGGACAGGAGCCACACGGAGAAGAGATTCTTTCAGCTCTGTGGGGGCAGGCTCAGAGGTGGTTGACGCCACAGCAGCTTGAGCTAGGGATGGTTGAATGCGACAATTGCACCCACCTTCTCTCTGTCCTCCGACTGGGACAATTGACACATGTTCCATGCTTGGCACAAGTCTTGAATTTGTTGGTGCAGCGTTTCTTGACCAGATACCCAGGCTTACCAGATATCCTGAGGCGGGCCAGAAAAGTCTGTGGTCATTTCCGGTATTCATACAATGCCAGTGCCCGGCTGGCTGACATCCAGCGGGAATTCAACCTGCCCAACAACCGCCTCATTTGTGACATGCCCACCAGGTGAAACTCAACATTGGCAATGCTGCAGCAGCTGCACGCACAGCTGAGGGCCATAAATGAGTACCTCTGTGAGCATGGCAACAGGACAGGCTCAGGGGAGCTTGGCTTTTTTTCGCCACGTCAGTGGCTAATGATCAAGGATGCATGCACTGTCCTGTCACCATTTGAGGAGGCCACAAGGATGGTGAGCAGCGACAATGCATGCATCAGTGGCACTGTCCCACTAATATTCCTTCTGGAGCACATGCTTCGTGGAATCATGGACAGGGCACTTGAGGCAGAACAGAGGGAGGAAGAGGAGGACCTCCTTTCCTCTCAAGGCCCCTTTTATGCAAAGAGCATTCCTGCATAGCCAACACACAGGAGGAGGAGGAGTATTGTGTCAGCATGGATGTGAAGTATAATACGCAGCAGTCTTCAAGGGATCATGGTTTTCAGGCCCCAGAAACCCAAGGAGTTGTACATGGTTGGGAGGAGGTAGTTCCTGATAATGTCATCCTCAGTGACCCAAAGGACACTCATGCCTCCTCAAACTTACGCTGCATGGGCTCTCTGATTCTCAAAAGCCTGCGAAAAGACCCTGGTATTCGTGGTATCAAGGAGAGGGATCATTACTGAGCAATGCTTTTAACAATTTTTTCAGTCCTCAGCACCCAGGCCTGATAGGTTCAAGCAACCATCGTCAGCATCTGCATTATATGGTGCAGGAATATATAGGGGCAAGAGCAGACTTGGAGATCTTTCCAACTGAGCATCCACTTAGTTACTGAGGATGGACCACTGGCTGGAACTTGATCAATATGCAATTGAGCTACTGGCCTGACCTGCATCCAGCGTGCTTTCTGAACGGACATTCAGTGCTGCTGGAAGGTTCATAACTGATCAAAGAGTGCGCCTGTCCACAGACTCGGTTGATAGGCTCACATTTATAAAAATGAATCAGTCCTGGATCAACAGCTACCAAACCCCTGATGCTGATGCAAC
>BLSH010187087.1:0-15837 GCA_018402905.1 Glandirana rugosa
AGTGAATTCCAGTTTGGCCGTTATTTAACGCCAGCCGTTATAGTGAATTCCATATGTGCGCTATTTACCGCTATTTGCGCATATCTACCGTTAAATAGCGCACAGTTGCGCAAACGTGCGCACATTTGCGCAAATGTGCGCCTGAGCGGTATAGTAAATAAACCCCTGTGACTCCCTCTATGTGCATTAAAGTAAACCTGCTAATTTGCCCTGCAAAACACAGATTTGAGCATTGGTTCTCCTGGTGGATTTGTATAGCGGATCACTACACCATTGGTGGATTGTGACTCTCTCGGCATTTGCTCCATAAATTAAGTAAATGCATAGATTTGCTGAGAACTACTTATCATGAATGTCAGCAGATTTCTGTTTATTTTTTAATTCACATTTTAGTAACCGTTGAGACGCCATGTATTAGTATCCTGCATAGCTGGTGAGAATAGATAAGTGAAGCAACACAGTAAGAATCAGACTCAAAATGAAGTGAAAAAATATAATTTATTAAAGAGGAGTTCCAGCCTGGGGAAAAAATTTAAGACTTCTTTCACACTGAGGAGGTTTTCAGGCGCTTTAGCACTAGAAATAGCCTGTAAATAGCACTTGAAAACTGCCTCCCATTCAATTAAACTTCACACTGGGGTGGTGCGCTTGCGGGACGTTATGAAAAGTCCTGCAAGCAGCATCTTTGGGGGGGGGGGGGCTGGGAGCGCTGTACATAGTGCCCCTCCCCCTGCCCATCGCAATTAATGGGCAGCACTTCCACAGCGCATGAAAACCTAAAAAAATGGCCCACTAGCGCCTGAAAACCGGTGCAAAAATGCCGGTAAAAGACTGCTAGAGCACGACCCAAACAACCGCCGATTTAGTGCTGTTTTACCGGCGCTTCAGTGTGAAAGTAGTCTTAAAGTCAGCAGCTACAAATACTGCAGATGCTGACTTTTAACAAAAGAACACTTACCTGGGCTTGCAATACACCCAAAACTGATCCATCTATCAACTTCAGGTGCAGGCGTCGGCATTTTCACTAAGGAAAACAGCAAGTGAAGCCTTGAGCTTCACAGCCTGTTTCCTACTGCACATGGGCAAGTAATGCTGCACTTTCTGAATGGTCCCGCTGTCTTCTGGGACCTGTGTGTCTCCCAGAAGACAGTGGGGGGGGCAGAAGTTTTGTAGATCGCCACACAATGATGTGGCAATCTTACCCGGAAGTGGGAGCGAGTACCATGTTTTGACAGGTATCCGCTCCCCCCTGAAAGGTGCAAAATGTGGCAGCGGAAGGGGGGAGCGAACAAGCAGAGCTTCCCCTTTTGAGTTGAGCTCCGCTTTAACCACTTGCTGACCGCCTTGCGTCTTTTTACTGCTGCAAAGTGGCAGCGTAGTGCGAATTGCCGTTTATAAACGGCAATTTGGCAGGCGCGACTCATGCCCCCTGAGTGTGGCCGCGGGTCGGGTAGACTTGATGTCCACTGGCGACCCGCGATTGTCTAATACAGAGGAAGAATGAGGAACCGCCTATGTAATCACGGCGGTTCCCCGTTCTGTCAGGCGGCATGACAGTGATCGACTGATCCTTGTGATCAGGATCAGTTAGACCTGTCATGCCCCTGCAAGCCCAGCCCCCATAAAGTTAGAACACAGTGAGGTAACACAGTTAAGCCCTGGATTGCCCCCCACAGGTTAACCCCTTCCCTGCTAATGACATTTATACAATAATAAGTGGCTATTTTAAGATCTGATTGCTGTATAATTATCATTGGTCCCAAAAAAGTGTCAAAAGTGTTTGATCTGTCTGCTGCAATATCGCAGTCCTGATAAAAATCGCAGATCGCCGCCATTACTAGTAAAAAAAGTAAAAATCCTTTAAATTAATTCTCATAGTAAACGCGGCAACTTTTGCGCAAACCAATCAATATACGCCTGTTGCAATTTTTTTTTAACACAAATATTTAGAAGAATACATTTTGGCCTAAACTGATTAATAAATTTGTTTTTTTTATTTTTTATTTTTGGATATTTATTATAGTCAAAAGTAAAAAATATTGTTTTTTTTTTTCAAAATTGTCACTCTTTTTTATTTATAACGCAAAAAATAAAAACTGCAGGGGTTATCAAATACCACCAAAAGAAAGCTCTATTTGTGGGGAAAAAAGGACGTCAATTCAACAACGTCACACGAACGCGCAATTGTCAGTTAAAGCAATGCAGTGCTGTATTGCAAAAAGTGTTCTGGTCAGGAAGGGGGTAAATCCTTCTGGGGCTGAAGTGGTTAAGCAAACAACACAATTGACAAACAACATAAACACAGCAATTTATTACAAACACAGATGAACACACAAACAAGTGAAAACTACCTGACTGCCAAACTAGCTAAGCTACAATATATACAAGTGCAAACGACCTAACAAATTAACTAAGCTACAGTATATGCAAAGCAGCAAGAAGAATGGGGGCAAAGCAGGGGCCAGAACTGTACAAGTAAACAGTAAGATGGGTCAGGAACAGGGCCAGGAAAGGTTGCCAGGAACACAGGGAACTGGTGCAGGCAGCAGTATCTGAAGAATAGTGATCAGTACACATGAAGCAGGTACCGGCAACAGGGTCAGGATAATGGGGGCCAGGTACACAGGAATCAGGTACAGGCAGAAAGATCAAGGTAACTGGTAAAAGGAACAGAAGAACAGAGAGTATAAGCAGACAAATAACCCCTCATGCACACTGGACATTTAACCCTGGTGCATGAACCTCTGGTTTTAGGTGCAGGTTGGTGCACCATCCAGCCCAGCTTCTGGGCTAACAGCTGCTGGAAGTGGATGTGGCTGGATGATCCTCTGAGTAGTACTAATGTTTAGGGCAATATGCTCCCAAGGACAAATATCCAGAATGCAGACTGCCTGGGTTTCAAGCATTTATCCCTGGGTGAATACTGCCTTTAAAAGCTAGTAGCACTGTCCAGCTGCACCAGCTTTCATCTAATCATAGAGTTTTGGCAGTTGGAATGGATGGTATACCTTTGCCTTTTGCCCATACCTAAACACTAGAGTTTCATGCACCAGGGATAAATTACCAATATGCATGAGGCCTAAAATGCTGAGGAACTATGAGACCCCTGATGTGTGATTAAATATCCTCCCACCAGCCCACATGAGGTGAAGACTCATTTTTTTGGACGTGATGGCTACTGGGAGGCACCCAATGGTCAATACTTGAACTATACATTGAGATCCAGGGACCACAGTGCTGCCAGCAGATACTCAACAGTAACTTATCTTTGCTATAGCTGCAATGCAATATTATGAAGCTGTTTTAAATAAAACTGCTTTCAAATAAATTATGTTTTTTCAGATTTTGTATAAAATAGATGAAGTCCATTCAGACATCTGCAATATATATTAGTCTTCTGGGATACTTCTAGAAAGTATAAGAAATGATAGTCTAAAAAGTTTTTTTTCCGTTAAGGCAGCATGAGGGAGAGCAAGACAAGTATGTTGTAGGCTAAAAATGTGCACATTTTTGACGGTAATCAAAATGAACAAAGTGTAATGATAAAACAAAAAGTGTAGCGCTGAAGCCTGGAATGGAAGGCGTAAATATTAAACAAACAACTAAAGTGCTAGTGCAAAAAAGGATGACACATGTTATATGTGGTCCTACAATAAATTATGATCAAAGGTGGAAAATAATGCAAAAAGTGCAAAAAATATATAAAAAAATATAAAAAAATCAAGTCCCAATAAGGTATATGTGCAAAACAAATGCAGGTGAGTTCATCAATAATGTTCAGATCAATGTTCAAACAGAGTTAACAATCCAGTGGAGTGATTGGTGAGATGTAGCAAGTGACATGGAGAACTCTATGGGATCTGACAATATTTAGATTAAAGGCTTACCAGAAATCTATATATTCACGCCTGAATATATGTGGAACACGGAGACGCCTTATGTAGCAGGAGATCCAGCAGAATCGTCACACTCCGGCACCGCTCGGGCTCCCACAAGGGATTATGGAGGGGTCATCTTGTGGACATCCTTAAGGGTTGTGCTTCAGCCATAGATTAGGTGTATGAAAAGAAAAAACGCCTCACATAGCATAAAACCTTTATGATAAGGGGCTAGCAGTGCCCAAATCCAAAAATAAAAACAGTGTAAAAACAGCCGGCATAAAAATCCAGTATGAAAATGCAGAATGTTAAAACAGGTGGCGCAGCAATCTGGGGTCAGTAACTCCCGACACGTTTCGCCTTAACAGACGTCGTCTGGGGGTCACTGACCCCCCAAAAAAAGCTGGGCTTATATATTGTATGGCAATTCCCTTCAATGTATGTAGGAGGAAGCCTCTAACCAACATGGTGGTGCGGCGTGTGTTCCACGCCTCCCTCCTAAACCGGAAGTGACGTTTACGCTCCTGTCAGAAATAACGTCCCCTCTCTGCGGGAACACACAGCCAATCCAATTTTTTATATTTTGTTATTTTTTTTGCACTTTTTGAATTGTTTTCCACTTACTAGTACATTTAAGATTATCAATTGTGACCCACATTTAATCCTAATTTATTGTAGGACCACATATCACAAGTGTCATCCTTTTTTGCACTAGCACTTTAGTTGTTTGTTTAATAATTACGCCTTCCATTCCAGGCTTGAGTGCTACACTTTTTGTTTATAGACGTTCACAATTAGTTTAGTTGTTGTGTGGCAGCTAAGCTATTCTTTTCAGCACTTTCCACTTAGCACGGTATTCACCCCATAATTTGTAATGATAAATCTACTTTTGCTGTAGCTTTTTGTTTTATCAATCAGTTTAATAAAATGTTTGCTTACTTTAAAATATATGTGAGGACTTTGCAAACATTCTTTTTAGAAGGTTTGTATTTGTTAACTAAAAAGAGACAACCACTTTTGCTTATTATTCCTTTTTTCATTCATCTTAATTCCATTTAGTTTCTTTCCACTTGGAACTCTGTACATCAGCATATTCTTGATTAAATCTTACAACACCTTTACTGAAAATTATGTAAATACATTATATATCCTCCAGCAATCAAATAAAATGAGACTTTAAAACCAGGGTTAAATACCGCATATTCATAAATTGGTAAAGCAGAAAATGCACAGATTCAATGAATTCAGCTTTGCTGCTAAAAAAAAAGATATTGGCTTATACCTACTAAACTCATATGTAAGTTGTTTATTGATTAATTACATGCGCCCCCAAGCTGGAAGTGTCAGATTATGTACTAGGTATGTGATCTGGCACAGAGCAGCCGCTCTGCCGCAGAATATATGGTGGGTGGTTCGTAAGTGTTTGAATGTGGTAGCAACATTAGTTCTATTTTTTAAGTTTTCTTTCCTTTAGTTTCACCTCGTGAGCTGGCTAGCAAGCCTGTTGTTCTTCAACAGGACAAAGTATTCTTCAGATGGTAACAGTTAAACAGAAGATCTAGCAACTCTGTGACACCACAGGAGACAGCATTCTTTATTATCATCTATAAGCAGCAAACCAGCATACAAAAGTTCTAATGTGTTTCAGCCCACAAGGACCTTAGTCATAGCTAAAAAAGCATACACATTCACATCCTCTTAGCCCTCATTCAAATTGAATACAGCTTTGAAATTGTGCAACTTCATCTGAAATCGCATTATTTCAAAGCCGCATGTCAGTGCGACTTCAGGTGCAACTTTGAAGACATCTGTGTGGCTCCCTGCACAGATGTCTATGCAAGTTGCACCAAAATTGCCAAAAGTAATGCAGAGACAACTTTTTCAAATCCATGCAGCACCACAAAGTCGATATCACACTGATTTGAACAGTACCTTTGCCCACACAGGGTGCGACTTGTCATGTGATTTGACCTGCTCCATTGTAAATGAGGGCTTATACTCTTATTTACCTCCACCCTCAAAAATCAGAGGGGAGAATCAGAGGTCTACAATATAACATGTCAAAACATTATACATGGGGGCGTGTCCGGATGTGAAAGAAGATAGACGTGCCAGAGGGGAGCTCCAAGAAACCCAACTCCTATCCTGACTCATCCAGCCATCAACAGAGCAGGTGAGAGACACTAACCACCCCAACAGCCCCTACATACTCTACCATGCACAGAGCTGAAACTTGGGCTTCCCAGTCACTTACCCGGGGCAGGATCTGAGCAGCAATGGCTCCCCCCTTCTCCGGCTGCAGCCGCCATTCCCCAGGCTTCGGGACTGAAATCTCCACCATCCCCCGATCTGGATGCTGAGATAGCTGGTGTGCCACCCCCTACACCCAAGACTTCATCAAGAGACGACCGACCATAATACAGGATGGTTTGCGGGCACCCGGGGGACAGGCTGCGGCTCGGGCCTAGTTGGAGATCCGGCCGCCATCTTACAGGTGAGGCCTCCTGACTGCTCCAGACTTTCCCTAAGAACGGCCTACCACAGATTCAGCCCCTGGAGCGGACAGCATGGCCAGCGGTCACCTGGGGCACGCACAAGCTCATCTTTAGAGTGTGGCAGGCCGTATATGGCTGACATTTTTTTACAAACGGCGGCCATCTTGCTCCACCAAACAGAAGCCCATAGCCTCTACGCTGTACTAGTGCCCAAACCAGTGCCCCTGTTGGCCATCAAATACCCCAGGGCTGCAAGACTATATCTGCAGGGGAGATTTGTGGGAACTTCTCCGCTGCAAAAGTGCAAATTGTGCCCACGGCCCTGACTCCAGTATTACACTTGGCAGCCATCTTGCTACCCCCTGCAGCTGCACCCGATCAGTGTCGGCCATCTTGGTACACTCTCCTCTCCCCCTCCCCCCCACCTGGGGCCACGATCAATGGATTCCCCCCTCTTGCTGCCTAATAGATTTGGAAGAACAGACTTATAGACTGTTCTAGCATAATAACAGGGGCGCATGCATGGCCCCCCAGGATGGTGAGTGCACCTTAATTGAGCCCCGGTCCCGCTCCGCTCTCTGTGACCCCTGGACAGCTACATAAGCCCCGCATTGCCACAGGGGTGATTGATCTTGGTCGACATCAACCCTGGGCAGTCCATGGTGAAGATCGGCTACCAGAAACCAAATTCCAGCACCTATCATGTGCCGCAATCTCCCCCTACCATAGATCGATTCCTTACTAGGCCCACATCCCCGGCCTCCAGTACACAGTGTGACCCAGTTGAACAAGTGGGCTAACCCCGGGCTGCAAACCTCTCACAACCTCCCCCTTCCATACAACCAATGCACACATCCCAGCTGGTGTTAACACCTGAAATTCTGGATGAAATACTAAAAGCACTTCTAAACCAGTTCACTCTCCAAGCAGGTTGGTAAACTCTCCCAGGAACATCGGGTGAAATTGACCAAATAGGGGAGCGTACTGCCACCCTCGAAAACAAATTTGATGATATGATCCAATATGTACAAGCCCTGGAGGAAGAAAATTCAAGCCTCAAACTTTCTATGTCCCAACTGCAGTTACACCAGGAGGACCTGGAAAATAGAGAACGTTGACAGAACCTATGCATCCGTGGGGTATCAGAAAATGTTCCAAGAAGTCCTCATCTACCCCACAGTGCTCCCGACCCAGCAGGAACCCGACCTGACTCCCCTGTGAGTGCTGTCCTTGCTTTACCCATTGTTGCTGCCCAGTTTAATTCTGCAATGTCACCTTCAAGGATGGACCACTTGTCTTCACCAGTTTACTCTGTTTCATTTTATGATCATTTCCATAGCCTAGTAACTACTGATCACCCAAGGGTTTTCTTTTTTCACTTTTGTTTTCTTTGTTTGCCACAAAATCCTTGATGGAGAGGGAGATGGGATTTTGAGGGAATTTAGAGCCTTGGGGATGGATGTGATACTAGTACAAGAGACGCATTTCTGCTCTGGAGGCTCTTTCAGATTTGCTACCCAATACTTCCCCCAATCATATGTGGCTTCGGACTCATCTGGGAAGGCTGGGGTGGTGATATTTATCAGAAAGGCCTGCCCTCTCCAGACTGAGTCCTCGCGCCTAGGCCCGTGAGGTTGTTACATAATTTTAAAATGCAGATTTTACTCCTCCACATTTACATTGATGAATGTGTACGCCCCGATACAGGCCAGCTGGGGTTTCTACTGAGACATTTGAGTTGTTGTGAAATTACTCCCTCCCCTTCACAATTGTTGGAGGGGATTTTAATGTTACATTCTCCCCTTCACGAGATCGGAGATCCCTATTCCGTAAAACTCCACCGCCTCAGTCATAGACTCTAGCCTCCTCCTTTAGGAAACTGATACGCTCGACCACATGTTTGATATCTGGAGAATTAAATATCCCACTAATAAACAGTACTCATTCTACTCCTCAGCACACAAAAGGTTCTCTAGACTGGACTATTTCTTTGTTTCAGCTCCAGTATTGACCAGTGTGATATTGTCCGAACTGGGACCAATTACCTGGTCGGACCATGCCCCGCTGTCTATAGAGCTGTATTTCCCCAATGCGTCCCCAAGAAAATGTCATTGGCAACTAAATGAGTCCCTTTTGCATCAAGCGGATATCAAAGAGAACCTCACTACAGCTTTAACCAAAGTCTTTCAACTTAACCTGGGATCAGTGACAGGAGCGTCCACTCTGTGGGAGGCTCACAAAGCCTTTTTCCAGGGGCAGTGCATTTCTGTGGCCTCTCAATGGAAGAAGAATAGAGGTGCTCAGAAACTGGAACTTTTGAAAAAGCTAGAAATTGCAGAGCAAAGACTTGTCGCCTCCCCCACAGTGACCCGGTCTCTGCACAGTGTCTAACCTGAGACAACAGCTCAAAACCCTGACCTGGTCTGCAACAGTCAAGTCCTTACTTTGGGCCAAGCAAAAATGTTATGAGTGTTCCAACAAGCCCCACAGACTATTAGTTAACAAGCTGAATCCTCGCCCATCTCACTCTTACCCCGATTTTCTCATAGAATCCAACGGTACACCTACTCACTGCCCTCAGGATATGGCTAGGGTATTCAGTGACTTTTACAGTAAATTTTACAACTGCTTAAACCCCGCCCAACACCCCCCTTTCCAGCAAGCGGACTTTGACTCTTTCTTAAAAGACATATCCCTGCTAAAAGTATCCCCCTTGGACATAAAAAAATTAAACACGGATATAACTACAGAAGAAATCCTTTTCACCATAAAAAGTCTTCCCAATCATAAAGCCCCATGTCCAGATTGACTCCCATATTCATATTACAAATCCTTCAATCATATCCTAGCACCCCACCTGACATCTCTCTTCAATTCCCTACTCAAAGGTGAGATCCCCCATTCTGCTCTCACCCACTCATCTCAGTAATCCCCAAGCCAGGCAAGGAACCATCCATCCCTGATAACTACAGACCGACAGCTCTTTTGAACCCTGACTAAAAATTGTTTACAAAAATCCTTGCCAATCGTCTTTTCCCCATGTTATCTAAACTGATTGACAGAGACCAAGTGGGCTTTGTCCCGGCTAGACATGCAGGGAACAACACTAGACGAACTATAGACCTTATAGATGTAATAAATAGAGTTTGACGCCTGATGATTATCCTAAGCCTTGATGCTCAGAAGGCGTTTGACCGCTTAAGCTGGCCCTATATGTTTGCCACCCTTATCCGCTGTGGTCTGCAAGGTCAGTTTGTGAATGCGTTGGAAGCCCTTTATTCTAACTCCTCCTCTCAGGTTCAGATGTCCTCTTTTCTGTCCCAGACCTTCCAGATGTCCAACGGCACCAGGCAAGGCTGCCCACTGTCTCCACTGCTCTTTATTTTATCCCTAGAACCCTTAGCAGCTTCCGTCCGTGCCCATCCAGATATCTGGGCGATCCCGATGAGACCAAGGGAGTACAAATTATCATTATTTGCGGACGATCTCCTATTAACATTAACACACCCTTTTTTGTCCCTCCCATCCCTCCTTGCTTTACTCTTAAAATGTAGCCGTCTAGCTGGATATAAAATAAACACCTCCAAGACAGAGGCGTTCCCTTTACATATTCCCCTTGAGGAACTCTCGACCCTGAAAAAAACCTTTCCCTACCGATGGTGTATCCAATCCCTAAAGTATCTCGGAATACACATCACACCAACATACTCTACTTTTTACAGTGAGAATTATTCACTTTTGTTTAAAAATATTAGGGATACACGGTGGTGGTGGAGTAACTATCCCATCTCGTGGTTGGGGATATTCAATGTTTTAAAAATGTCTGTCATGCCCAAACTGCTCTATCTCTTCGAAACACTACCAGTCCCGATACCCCCACCTCAGTTGAAAGTGCTCAAGAGATGGTTTCTGAATTTTATCTGGCACAACAAGACACATCGCAAAGATAGTTCTGTCATTTTCTCCCCAAAACATTGTGGAGGCCTGGGGGCGCCAGATGTGCACAAATACTTATTTACACTGTCACCCTCTCTTACATTGCCCAATCCCACTAACTTTGAACATCTGTGGGCTCAAGGCCCTCACCAAACACTCTTAATATCCACCATATACAAAATACTGCATGACGCCGACCCCATCAGTTCAGACCTACATGCATACATGAAAAAATGGAATTCAATTCTAGAGCAACCCATATCCTCTTTAAAGTGGAGCAAAATATGGACGTCTGCTTCTAAAATTTCAAGGTACATTGCGCATAGAGAAACAGCATAGAAAATCCTTATGTTCTGGTATAGGACCCCTGAGGTTCTACACCGTCAAAAGCAAACATTATCCCCTATATGCTGGTGATGTGGAAAAACCAAGGGTACCCACTTTCATATTTTTTGGCAATGTGAGGTTATAGAACCTTTCTGGTTGAAGGTAATGTCTCTACTTCGGCAGGTATTAGGCCAAATGCTCCACTGGATCCACTACATTACCTACTGGGCCTTCCTTTCCCTGACATTGGAAAGTCCCTAAATAAACTTGCCGCCTACATTTTACTGGCCACTAGGAGAGCCATCCCTCTGCAATGGAGGAATACTGTACCCCCTTCCCAAACTCAACTTTTACTAGCTATCTCAGAGATACGCAACATGGAATATATGACGGCACAGGTGGAAGATGAAGTAGCCCAGTTTAATAAGGTGTAGGATATGTGAGACATCTCAGAATTTGGCACCGTTCATGGCCCCAATTAAGCAGGATGGCCAAGCTATATGAAATATCTGCGTTCTGATTGTCCCTGCCTCCCTCCCTTGGGCTGCAGGCTCCAACCTTTTCCGCCTTGTACCTCTTCACAGCGACATCTCTCTCTATGTGGCTATAAATGCAGAACAAACATGGCTTAAAAATCTATAATTATATATATTTTTTTTTTTTCTTCCCTCGCCTTCTCTATTCATGGTTCTAATGTAATGTGATAATATTGAACTGATGTGTTTCTATTTACTTATTTTACTTATTTTTATTATTTTGTTATTCCTACCTTATATTTGCCTTAATTTCTTATACTACTGCATTCATGTTTGTATTAGAATGCTTTTTTGGACCTTTTTACTGGTTCTTCATTCTATGTTTATATTTGCATCAATGATATTTTTTCTGTATTTCTGAAAATGTTCAATAAAAATACAATTAAAAAAAATTATACATGGAAAGAAAAAGAAAAATAATGAGCGATTAGATATATGAAAAATGCAAGCATAGAACAAAATTTTAAGAAAAAAAAGGGGGGGGCTGATTATGTTAACCACAGACAGGAAGAACATAATATAAGCAATAATATTAAGAATGCAAAAAAAGTTTAATAATTAGCACATGTACAGATCAAAGTCCCGGCATTAATTTAAATCATTAGGGACCTGAGTCTGTGACCTGTGTATCCACCACACCTCCCTTTTCAGGAGTCTACCTCCCCTGGCCATGGTAAACACCCACTCTGTACCACAAAAGTGAAAAGAAGACATATTGCCTCCATGTACCTCTCTAAAATACATGGCATTAACACACATGTATGCATGTTTATGCATGTTTTGGCACTTTTGAGCATTTGCTATGCTTGAAAGCTCCTTACTTGAACATGACTTTGGTGAGGGGGTTCTGCCTCTAAACACCCAATCTATTAATCTTAAATGTGCATGTGGGCATGCACACATAGGTGAACATTGAGGGACAGTTAAAGGGAAAAAAAGCTCAAATGCCTGTAAACCAGGCTTGTTTGAACTGCAGTGTGCATGAGCCTTTAGGGCAGGCATGCACAACCTGTGGTCCTACAGCTGTTTTTTGAACTACAAGTCCCATGAGGCATTGCAAGGCTGACAGTTACATGCATGACTCTCTAAGACAGAGGCATCATGGGACTTGTAGTTATGCAAAAGCTGGAGGGCCACCTTAGGGTCTCTTCTTTCTTCAAGCTACTTTACCTCTGCTAGTTCTAAGTATACAGTATGTAGTTGTCCTGTTCTGGTTATTTTCAGTGTGGGGGGAATACCTGCAGATACTGTTAATTTGGTCACTAAATCTTGTGTGTCTTTCACCACTGAAAAGAGCTTTAGTATCAAGCATTATATTAACTGTGGGTCCAATTATGTCATTTATTTGATACATTGTTCTGTGTGTTCTCTACAGTCCCTGACAAAAGTCTTGTCGCTTATCTATTTTGTAGAAACACCTGCTATTAACCTGACTTTAATT
This sequence comes from Glandirana rugosa, assembly GCA_018402905.1. Classification (NCBI taxonomy): domain Eukaryota; kingdom Metazoa; phylum Chordata; class Amphibia; order Anura; family Ranidae; genus Glandirana; species Glandirana rugosa. The sequence continues at coordinate 12,614 of BLSH010187087.1, forward strand.
AATCAATTGATGTTAGAAATAGCTCATATGAAAAGCTAAAACCCTCCCAAATGATGTTTAATGCACTGAAATAAATTAGTTTCACTGAAAAAAGATTTATCATTTAATCAATACAGAAAGGTCAAATTTTGGCAAGACAAAAGTTTTGTCGCCTATACAGAAATTGAACAAATTTACTGCAAATACAAAAATATGTCAGCAAATTAAGTAGTGGTGCTGTGAGATCCAAATTTAATATCTTGTATGACTTCCATGAGCTTGAAGGACTTGGCAAGGATTCATACAATTTATTGATGAAGTCATCAGGAATAGCAAAGAAAGCAGTCTTGCATGCCTCCCACAGTTCATCAATATTCTTTGGTTTCGTCTTCCATGCTTCATCTTTCATCCTACCCCACATATGCTCAATGATGTTCATGTCTGGTGACTGGGCTGGCCAATCCTGGAGCAGCTTGATCTTCTTCACCTTGAAGAACTTTGATGTGGAGATGGAAGTATGCGATGGAGCACCATCCTGCTGCAGAATTTGGCTTCTTTTATGGTTGGGAATATAAGGTAGCTAAGATTTCTTGGTATTTTAGACTATTGATGTTGCCTTCCACCCTACAGATCTCTCGCACACCCCCACTTCCACACTTCACTGTTTTCTGGGTGAATCTCAAATCCATGCAGGCTCCAGTAGGTCTCCTGCAATATTTGCGGCAACTGTGGTGTAATTCAACAGAAGATTCATCTGAAAAATCCACCTTCTGCCACTTTTCCAGCGTCCATCCCTTTAGCAGGCTGTGGGCCTTGGCAAATGCCACATGGTTTTTCAATTGTCTTTTGTTTAGTGCTGGCTTCTGGGCACTGATTCGACCATGGAGGCCATTTCGAGACAGAATCCGACAAACTGTTCTGGTTTACACAGGGACTTCAGGTGACCAGGTCTTGTGGAGCTCTGCTGCAGTGGAAAATGGGCTGGCCTTGGATTTTCGAGCCAACAAACGGTCCTCTCGAGCAGTTGTCTTGCGGGGTCTGCCTGACCTGGGCTTGTCAAAAACATCTCCAGTCTCTTCAAATCTTTTTTTATCCTCTGTACTTGACACAGAGACACATTGAAGGTGTCTGCCACATCAGCAGCGGATCTGGTCTTCAGTCTCTTGATAATCAAAACTGTTTAGTCTCAGGGTGAAACTTAGGCATGTTTGCAGAGGTCTAGTTGCAGTTGATGTGAAGGTCTAGTGTACTGAGGTTCTTTTTATACACACCTGAGACCTAATTGATCCATTATTAGTCACAGGTGAAGCTCATATGACAAGGCGACAACACTTATGTCTTTGCAAAAATTGACTCAATGGGCTTTACCAAGCTGTGAATATTAGAATACTTTTTGACAGTTTTGTTTTGCACTGAAACATTATTACAAAAGCTGTTGGAATTAAAATGAGCCATTTCTTGTAAAAAAAATCTTGATTAGAAATATATTTCTTTTTTTTTTTTTTTAAGTTTTAAAAAGTTTTTTATTGAAGTATTTAGAGTAGATATTACAAAACACAGCCTTTGGGGCATACCCCGGCTGAACTGTGTACATCTGAATTTTACATCTTATATTAAGATCAAATGTGTTGCAAACGGTATATAAAACAGAACATAACATATCAGAAATGTGCTAATATAAACTTGCAAACACCTTGAAAGGAATGGTACCATTATTTTAGGTTGCCATAAGTATACCGGTTGCATATCTAGTTGTGTGTTACTTGTGGCATATGTCCTATCATTTACCTGTTGAGGGTCGGCGGTTAGTACTTGCTAAGATTTCAGGTCGTTGAACTCTCCGTGGGCGCCCCAATCGGGAACAAAACTGCGCCCTGGGAGGTTTTTGATGTTAAAATCTTGCTGTACTCGTGCCGCATTGTAGTGCCATCATATATGTGTTATGCTTATTTTTTCTGGTCTTTGTGTAGTGTGTTAGGCCCTTCTTTCTATGCTGGATTTGATGTTTTGATGTGATTTGAGGAGGGGGGGGGGAGAGAAGGGCTAGGGATGGGATAGGGAAGAAGGGGGGGGAAGTAAGAGGTTGTATGCCAGTTAGGCTAGAATATCTTAAGGTTGACTTGTACAGGTAACTGTGTGTTCAGGTTTGTCTCTTGACTTAGTCTCCACTTTTAATCGAGAAGTTGAACTGCTTGGCTCAAATAACTTAGTTAGTTTAGGAACCAGATGTTCCATGGCTTCCAATCACGTTCCGTATTTGTAAGTGAGTTGTTTGTAGATGCTATCATTCTTTCGTATTGAGCGTGAGTGTGAGTGGTTTCTATTACCCTTTGGAATTTTGGGGGGTCTGGGTCTTTCCAGTTTTTCGTTATATGATATTTGGTTACTAGTAGGATGTGTGTGATAATTGTTCTATAATTTTTCGGGAATTTTTCTATGCCTAAATTTACCAGTGCTAGTTCAGGGTTTGGTTTGATCTCTTGTCGCGTAATTTGTGAAATCGTATGGAATGCTTCTTCCCAGTACTTTGTGAGTTTGGGACAGTCCCATAAAATATGGGTTAGTGTTCCCCGCTCCCCACATTCCCTCCAGCATAGGGGGGATGTTGATTTTTGGTATTTAGCGAGTTTGTTTGGTGTCATATATCTCCTTTGAAATACATTTTGTGCTGTTTCCCATAGTGCTGAGCATTTAGTTGCTGCGTACGTATATTTCAATGCTGTGTGCCAGCTTTCCCCTGAGAATGCTCTTCCTAGATCACCTTCCCATTGGATGAATGGGGGTGAATGGTTAAAGATTGTTTTTTCTTGGAGCATGTTGTAAATAAGTGAGGTCCCCCTCACCCCCTCGCGTTCTTGCGTCAAGAAAGCGTGTAGCTGAGTGGGGATTTTAGCTCTAATTTGTGGGTTTTTATTGATGCTACTTGCTAGTTGGAGGTATTGGAAGTGTGAAACTTCTATTGGGGCTAGGTCTTCCTTTAATGATTGGTAGGATTTTATTTTTTGGTCTAAAAGGAACCTGTTTAATGTTATTGATTTTTGTTTCATTTGAGCTGGGAGATTAATGTATGGGATGATTTCTTCTATTATGTCTATCGTGGGGTTGAGGGCCTGTATATTCGTGGTTGTCCATTTGCAGGCTAGCAATTTGTGCCAGGCTTTGACAGTAGCTATCATTGTAATTGGGAGGGAGCTATTTAGTTTGGTTTTGGGATGTATGCCACATAACCATGTACCCAAGTGTTT
>BLSH010187087.1:37456-49685 GCA_018402905.1 Glandirana rugosa
TATACACCGTGTAGAAGTATACTATAATGCTTATGACCCTCCTCGATGGGAGCTCACCTTCATGATAGAGATATGTGGTAAAAAAACGTCCTAGGAATGACCAAGTATTCAGTCTCAATGAATTTGATCTCCAAACATATATAGAACGTCCTTGAAGGGACCAAATAAATAATTCAGTCTCAAAAACACCCGGTGCTCAACAGAATTTGTGAATCCGTCACCAAAGGAATTAAAGGCTTACCAGACCCAGCTGGAAGCCAGGCATGTGTAAATTGTCCGGATGACTCGTTTCCCTGGTCTCTCAGCCTTGAGGGTACGGAATCCCCAAACTCCAAGAACAACTTCAAAACATGGTGTATAGAGATAGTACTTCCACTCGAGGGTAGCTCCTCCCAGTATTCGTAATATCATATGAAGATGTGCCACATATCAGGGAAAACAAAAGGAAGCCCCAGATAGTGAAGTACAGTAAATAAATTTATTCTTTAAAAGTATTGTAGGTACTTACACAAAGCAAGTTGTAAAGCAGCGTGTGTATCAACATGTAGTAAGCCAGCTACCACGAACAAACAGGTGACGTCAGCGCGCCTTCCCGACGTACGTTTCATCAGAATTGACGTCGTCCGGGGAAAGGGGGACAACATGCTTTCAGGTGGGGGCAGAGCACCCCTGCCCCAAAGCACCCCCCCATGTTGAGGGCATGTGGCCTGGTATTGTTCAGGAGGGGGGAGCTCACTCGGACCCCCTTTTGTGGCCAGCTGGGCTGCATGCTCGAATAAGGGTTTGTTATGGATTTTGGGGGACCCCACGCCATTTTTTTAAAACATTTTGGTGTGGGGTTCCCCTTAGAATTCATACCTGACCTGAAGGGCCTGGTATGGATTGGGGGGCATGCTGTTTTCTTGGAATTTTCTATTGCCAGTATTGTTTTGTTTACATTTCAGCTGTTAGTGAGGAAGCCCGCTGACAGCTGATGAGCCATTGGTTGTTAATGACACGGCAGCCGACTTCCCAGCCCACTGCTTAACAACCAGCTATTCTTCACACAGAATTCAAATTGGTTGATCATTTTTCGACCAATCTGAATTAGAATCGTGCTGAAAATGTGGAATTCGTTAGAAAATTAATACATTTAATTAAATTTAATAAAAACGAAACAAAATTTGACAAAACAAAACCAAATAAATTAATTCTAAACCAACACTAAATAAATTCCCAAAGGAAACTAAATTAGTAACATGAAAAATATATCCAAAATGAAACAAAACAAATGTTTCCATTCTGAACATGTCTATTGGAGAGTTTAATAAAAGAACACACAGACGAGTTTTTGCTTGAAAAAAAAACACTTTCAGCATGGAGTCATGAAAGACAGAAGTTGTCCGATAAATCTGATTTATTTTCATGAGAAGGTGAGCAAAGGGGGGGGGGGGGCTATGAATGTGGTATACTTTGATTTTGCAAAAGTGTTTGACACAGTTCCCCACACATGGCTAATGTGTAAGGTATAGTCTATGGGTTTGGAAAAAAAACAGTTTGTAAATCAATAGAAACTGGCTGCAGGACTGTATTCAGAGAGTAGTAGTTAATGATTCAAACTCTAAATGGTCTAATGTTATTAGTGGTGTACCTCTGGGACCTTTAATTTTTAATATATTTATAAAAAATGTAGGGTCTGGGATTAAAAGTACAGGATCTCTTCAACTTGGAAGTCGACCTCAATGCACTGTTTAATTGGGCAACTGTGTGGCAAATGAGGTTTGATGTTGAAAAATGTAAAGCTATGCACTTGGGGGATAAAAATATGCGTGCATCATACATATTAGAGGGGGTACATCTGGGGGGAATCAATGGTGGAGAAGGAGTTCTGGTGGATCATAAGCTTAATAATAACATGCAATGCCATGCAGCGATTTCCAAAGCAAGTAAAATCCTTTCTTGTATTTAAACAGGGAATGGACTGCACAGAGAGAGAAATGATTTTCTCCCTGTACAAATCATTAGTAAGACCTCATCTGGAATACACAGTTCAGTTTTGGGCACCAGTTCACAAAAATAATTTTGGGGAACTGGAGAAAGTGCAGAGAAGAGCAACTAAACTGATAATAGGCATGGAGGAGCTCAGCTATGAGGAAAGACTAGCTGAACTAAATGTATTCTCTCTTGAGAGGAGGAGATTAAGGTGGGATATGAACAACATGTATAAATACATACATGGTACATACAGTGAACTCAGTGTAGGGTTATTCGCCTTAAGGTCATCACAGAGGACAAGGGGGCACTCTTTATGTATGGAAGAAAAAAAATATTTAATCTCCAAATGTGGAAAGGCTTCTTTACAGTAAGAGCTGTGAAAATGTGGAATAGACTCCCTCAAGAGCCTCAGCTTGTTTGGTATTTTGAGACTAGGTTAGAGATGTAGCTGGGGGGCAGAGTTGTGGATGGCTTTGTAAATGAATGTTAGTACTTTGAATTTTATTTGTTGGGTGAGTGGAAGCCAGTGAAGAGATTGGCAGAGTGGGGTGAAGGACACTGAGCGGTTGGTAAGGTGGATAAGTCTTGCAGCAGCATTCATTATGGACTGAAGGGGGGGTAATGTATGTAAAGGTAATCCAATGAGGAGAGAGTTGCAGTAGTCAAGGTGAGAAATAACCAGGGAGTGAATTAGAAGCTTGGTGGTGTCATTGGAGAAAAAGGGGCGTATTCTAGAGATGTTGCGGAGGCTGAGGTGGCATGATTTGAACAGGGATTGGATGTGGTCCTGAAAGGACAGTTCAAAGTCTAGGGTTACTCCTAGCACCCTGGAATGTGGGGACGCAATAATAGTTGTGCCATTGATCTTAACAGAGAAGTCAGGGGAAAGGGCACGTAGGGGAGAAAATATCACAAGTAGAGTTGAGCGGACATCTGGATGTTCGGCTCCTCGAAAAAGTTTGAGTTCGGCACAGAACTTGACCCGAACTTGACCCCAGACCCCGAACCCCATTGAAGTCAATGGTGACCCAAACTTTTGTGCACAAAAATGGCTCTAAAAAAGTCCTGGAAAGGGCTAGAGGGCTGCAAAATGAAGCAAAATGGGGGTAAGAGTAGGACAAGTGCCCTGCAAACAGATGTGGATAGGGAAATAACTTACAATCACATAAAAAAATTAAAAATTAGGAGGAGGTGGATGTGGAGTAGGAGCCTAGAGGTTGAGGAGGTGGTGACCATGGCGGTGTAGGTGGAAGTGCCGGTGGAGGAGGTAGCCAACACTGTTTTTTGTTTGGTTGGTTTTTTTGTAATTGGGGTAGCCCCCAAAATATTGAGACATATTAAAAAAAAAAGTATACCAATGGCTGTGTGAGGCCGGTCTAAATGTATATTCTGCACAAGGTACAGACAAGTCTTGTGGGATCCATTCCTGGTTCACTTTAATAAAAGTTAGCTTGTCCATGTTGGCTGTGGACAGGCGGCTGCACTTGTCTGTGATAACACCCCCTGCCGTGCTAAACACACGTTCAGACAATGCTGGCTGCAGGGCAGGCCAGCACCTCCAAGGCATTAAGGGCAAGCTCAGGCCATGTGCCCAATTTGGAGACCCAGAAGTTGAATGGGGAAACCCATCAGTCAGTACGTGTAAGCGTGTGCACACATACTGTTCCACCATGTTGCTGAAATGCTGCCTCCTGCTAAGCCATTGCCTATCTGCTGGTGGCGCTGTTTGTTGTAGCGTGCTGCTGACAAAGCTTTTCCACATTTTGGACATGCTAACTCTGCCTTCTGAGGAGTCGGCGGTGCCACAGCTGCATTGGCGACCTCTTCCTCCTCCTCCTCTGCCTTCGCCTTATGCTTCCACAGAGCCCCCGGTGTCATCTGGGAATGCCCTCAGCAGCGCATCTACCAGTGTGCGCTTGTAGTCACAAATCTTCTGATCACGCTCCAGTGAGGGAATTAAGGACGGCACATTGTCCTTGTAACAGGGATCCAGAAGAGTGGCCACCCAGTAATCAGCACAAGTTAAAAAGTGGGCAACTGGGCTGTCGTTGAGCAGGCACTGCAGCATGTAGTCGCTCATGTGTGCCAGGCTGCCCAGAGGCAAAGACAAGCTGTCCTCTGTGGGAGCTGTATCATCTGTGTCCTCCGTATCCCCCCAGCCACACTCCAGTGATGCCCACGAGCTGCGTTGGGTGCCACCCTGCTTTGAACACGGTTCCTACTCCTCCTCCTCATCATCATACTCGTCCTCCTCATCCTTCAGAACTGTGCCCTGGCTTGAAATTTTTTTACCTGGCCTATGCTGGTACAGGAACCCACCCTCCGAGCCACTTGTGAATGACTGGCCTGATAACCGTGGAAATGACCCCTCTTCCTCCTCCTACTGTGCCACATCCTCTTCCATCATCACCCAAAGTGTTTTTTCAAGGAGACATAGAAGTGGGATAGTAACGCTGAGAACAACGTCATCAGCACTGCCCATGTTGGTGGAGTACTTGAAACACTGCAATATGGTACACAGGTCTCGCATGGAGGCCCACTCTTTGGTGGTGAAGTGGTGCTGTTCTGCAGAGCAACTGACCCATGCGTGCTGCAGCTGAAACTCCACTATTGCCTGCTGCTGCTCGCACGGTCCCTCCAGCATGTGCAAGTTGGAGTTCCACCTTGTGGGCATGTCGCATAGGAGGCGTGAGCGGGAAGACCAAAGTTCCGCTGCAGCACAGACAGGCGAGCAGCAGCAGGGTGAGAACGCTGAAAGAACGCACGGATGGCCCACACTTTCTGCAGCAGCTCTGACATATCTGGGTAGTTTTTTAGAAATTTCTGCACCACCAAATTCAGCACATGAGCCAGGCAAGGGATGTGCGTCAAACCGGCTAGGCCCAGAGCTGCTACGAGATTTCGCCCATTATCGCACACCACCAGGCAGGGCTTTAGGCTCAGTGGCAACAACCACTCATCAGTCTGTTGTTGAATGCCCGTTCACAGCTACAGCGCAGTGTGGTGTTTATCCCCCAATCATATCGGTTTTAAAACAGCCTGCTGTTGTTTCCCCCTGGATGTGCTGAAGTTGGTAGTGAAGGTGTTACGCTGACCGGATGAGGAGGTGGTAGAGGAGGAGGAAGGGGAGTAGGAGGAGGAGGCAACAGGAGGCAAAGAGAAATGCCCTGCAATCCTTGGTGGTGGAAGGATATGCGCCAAACGGCTAGCCGCCTCAGGCCCACCCGCCACTTCATTTGCCCAGTGTGCAGTTAGCAAGATATAAAGGCCCTGCCCGTGCTTACTGGTCCAGGTATCAGTGGTTATGTGGACTTTGCCACAGATGGCGTTGCACAGTGCACACTTGATCTTGTCCCCGACTTGTTTGTGCAGGGAAGGGATGGCTTGCCTGGAAAAGTAGTGGTGGCTGGGAGCCACGTACTGTGGGACAGACACCGCCATCAGGTTTTTAAAACTGTCCGTGTCCACCAGACGGAATGACATCATTTTAAAGGCCAGGAATTTTGAAATGCTGGCATTCAGGGCCAGGGATCGCGGGTGGCTAGGGGGTTACTTCATCTTTCTCTCCAGTGTTTGGGAGATGGAGAGCTGTAAGCTTCCATGGGACCGTGTGGAAATGCTTGGGGATGGTGGCGGACATGGTGGAGTTGCTGTCACATCGTCTGTTTGCTGGGTGGCAGGTGACACTGGCACTGTAGAGGTGGAGGAAGAGGCCAAGGCAGCAGCAGAAGAGGAAGCAAGAGGAGGCCGAGACCTTTCTTGATTTTGAGGTGCTTATTCCACTGTAGCTCGTGCTTTGCATGTAGATGCCTGGTCATGCAGGTTGTGCTCAGGTTTAGAACATTTATGCCTCACTTTAGGCTCTGATTGCACAGCGTGCAAATCACTCGTGTCTTGTCTTCAGCACATCGTCTGGAGAACTGCCACGCCGGGGAACTCCTTTGAGCTGCCTTTTGTGTGCTAGGTCTCTGGGTGCTGTGGGTAGTAGCAGGCGTACTGTCTAGGGGATGCTCGCTCCGCTTTTGCAACCTGCTTCCTCTTTTGCTTTGCTGGTGCCTCTGTGCGACCACCACCTCTTCCTCCAAACTGCACACGTCATTCACATGACCTTCATTCCATGTGAGGTCTAGGACCTCATCATCCTCCACATCATCTTCCACCCACCCTTCACAACTGCCCTCCTTGTCAGTCTGCACACTGTGGAAAGCCCCAGCAGTTGGCATCTGTGTTTCATCATCAACAGAGACGTGCTGCAGTGGTGTTTCCATGTCCTCATCCTGAAGCAGAAGTGGTTGGGCATCAGTTCACTCAATGTCTTCCACTTCTGGGGCAGGGCTATGTGGATGGCCCACGGATGGAAAGCACACCTGCAGAGTCATCAAAAAGCATAAGAGACTGCTGCATGAATTTGGGGCTCAGACTGCTTGGGTGATTTACAAGGGGCTGAGGTGAAAGACAGATGGCGATGGGGTTCAGGTGCCAACTCTGAGCTTTCATCAAGGCACCGGATGGGAGACAATGTGAAAGAACTGGAGGCATTGTCAGCTACCTAATCTACTATTGCCTATACTTGTTCTGGCCTCATCATTCCTTGAGCGGCATTCGGGCCTACCATATAACGTTGAAGGTTCTGTCGGCTACTTGCACCTGAGGAAGGTGTTTCACTTGTGCTTATAGCTGGCACAAATCGACTACGTCCTCTCCTTGCAACAGGAACTTCATCATCACCACCAACACCAGAAGCACCAGCAGCACAACGACCATGACCACGTTCCTTATTTGAAGCTCTCCTCATTCTGGAAGCAAATGTACTATGTAGCACTATTTATTAATAATAAAGAAAAAGAGAATAATAAATTATTATTCTTATTTTTTAAACCAGCAATGTAGATGCACTTTTTATTTTTGTGCAAGAAATGCACCACTGGCCGCAAATGTGGTATTCAGCATATTTTTTTTTATCAACCAGCAATATAGACAGACTTTTTATTTCTGCGCAATAAATGCACAGCAAGTGTGGCAAAATGTAGCACTATTTATTAAAACTAATAAAAGAGAATAATAAATTATTATTCATTTTTTATTGAAAACAGCAACATAGACTCATTTTTTATTTTTGTGCAAGAAATGCACGGCTCACACCAGCAGCAGGAACGTCTCCCTACACCAGTATGAGATGATTTTATAACGATAATCTGTCCCTCACAGCACCGACAGAAACCTGCTCCTACTGCAGTATGAGATGATTTTGAAATGATAATCTGTCCCTCACAGCACCGACAGGAACCTGTCCCTACTGCAGTATGAGATGATTTTAGAACAATAATCTGTCCCTCACAGCACAGCCAGGAACCTGTCCCTACTCCAGTATGAGATGATTTTAGAACAATAATCTGTCCCTCACAGCACCACCAGGAACCTGTCCCTACTCCAGTATGGGATGATTTTAGAACGATAATCTGTCCCTCACAGCACCGACAGAAAACTGTCCCTAATGCAGTATGAGATGATTTTAGAACGATAATCTGTCCCTCACAGCACTGACAGGAACCTCTCTCTACTCCAGTATGAGATGATTTTAGAACGATAATCTTACCCTCACAGCACCGAACGGAACCTGTCCCTACTGCAGTATGAGATGATTTTAGAACGCTAATCTGTCCCTCACAGCACGAATAGGAACCTGTCCCTTCTGCAGTATGAGATGATTTTAGAACGCTAATCTGTCCCTCACAGCACCAATAGGAACCTGTCCCTACTGCAGTATGAGATGATTTTAGAACAATAATCTGTCCCTCACAGCACTGAAAGGAACCTGTCCCTACTGTAGAATGAGATGATTTTAGAAGGATAGTCTGTCCCTCACAGCACCGACAGTAACCTCTCCCTACACAAGTATGAGATGATTTTAGAATGATAATCTGTCCCTCACAGCACCAACAGGAACATCTAACTACTGCAGTATGAGATGATTTTAGAACGATAATCTGTCCCTCACATCACCGACAGGAACCTCTCCTTACACCAGTATGAAATTATTTTAGAACGATAATCTGTCCCTCACAGCACCGAGAGGAACCTCTCCCTACACCAGTATGAGATCATTTTAGAACGATAATCTGTCCCTCACAGCACCGACAGAAACCTGTCTCTACTGCAGTATGAGATGATTTTAGAACAATAATCTGTCCCTCACTGCATTTACAGGAACCTGTCCCTACTGCAGCATGAGATGATTTTAGAACGATAATCTGTCCCTCACAGCACCGACAGGAACCTATCCGTACTGCAGTATGAGATGATTTTAGAACTATAATCTGTCCCTCACAGCGATGAATGGAACCTCTCCCTACACCAGTATGAGATGATTTTAGAACAATAATCTGTCCCTCAGAGCACCGACAGGAACCTGTCCCTACTGCAGTATGAGATGATTTTAGAACGATAATCTGTCCCTCAAAGCACTGACAGGAACCTCTCACTACACCAGTATGAGATGATTTTAGAACGCTATTGTGTCCTTCACAGCACTGACAGGAACCTGTCCCTACTGCAGTATGAGATGATTTTAGAACCATAATCTGTCCCTCACAGCACCGACAGGAACCTGTCCCTACTGCAGGATGAGATAATTTTAGAATGATAATCAGTCCCTCCCAGCACCGACAGGAACCTCTCTATACTCCAGTATGAGATGATTTTAGAACGATAATCTGTCCCTCACAGCACTCACAGGAACATGTCTCTACTGCAGTATGAGATGATTTTAGAATGATAATCTGTCCCTCAGAGCACCGACAGGAACCTGTCCCTACTGCGCTATGAGATGATTTTAGAATGATAATCTGTCCCTCCCAGCACTGCCAGGAACCTATCGCTACTCCAGTATGAGATGATTTTAGAACGATAATCTGTCCCTCAAAGCACTGACAGGAACCTCTCCCTACTACAGTATGAGATGGTTTTAGAACGATAATCTGTCCCTCACAGCACCGACAGGAACCTTTCCCTACTGCAGTATGAGATGATTTTAGAACAATAATCTGTCCCTCACAGCACCAACAGGAAACTGTCCCTACTGCAGTAGAGATGATTTTAGAACGATAATCTGTCCCTCAAAGCACTGACAGGAACCTCTCACTACACCAGTATGAGATGATTTTAGAACGCTATTGTGTCCTTCACAGCACTGACAGGAACCTGTCCCTACTGCAGTATGGGATGATTTTAGAACGATAATCTGTCCCTCACAGCACCGACAGGAACCTGTCCTACTGCAGGATGAGATAATTTTAGAATGATAATCAGTCCCTCCCAGCACCGACAGGAACCTCTCTATACTCCAGTATGAGATGATTTTAGAACGATAATCTGTCCCTCACAGCACTGACAGGAACCTGTCTCTACTGCAGTATGAGATGATTTTAGAATGATAATCTGTCCCTCAGAGTACCGACAGGAACCTGTCCCTACTGCAGTATGAGATGATTTTAGAATGATAATCTGTCCCTCACAGCACTGCCAGGAACCTATCGCTACTCCAGTATGAGATGATTTTAGAACGATAATCTGTCCCTCACAGCACTGACAGGAAACTGTCCCTACTGCAGTATGAGATGATTTTAGAACAATAATCTGTCCCTCACAGCACCACCAGGAACCTGTCCTTACTCCAGTATGAGATGATTTTAGAACGATAATCTGTCCCTCACAGCACCAACAGGAAACTGTCCCTACTGCAGTAGAGATGATTTTAGAACAATAATCTGTCCCTCACAGCAGCAAAAGGAACCTCTCCCTACACCAGTATGAGATTATTTTAGAACGATAATCTGTTCATCAAAGCACCAATAGGAACCTGTCCTTACTGCAGTATGAGATGATTTTAGAAGAATAATCTGTCCCTCACAGCACCAACAGGAACCTGTCCCTACTACAGTATGAGATCATTTTAGAATGCTATTGTGTCCTTCACAGCACTGACAGGAACCTGTCCCTACTGTAGAATGAGATGATTTTAGAACGATAATCTGTCCCTCAAAGTACCGAGAGGAACTTCTCACTACACCAGTATGAGATGATTTTAGAACGCTATTGTGTCCTTCACAGCACTGGCAGGAACCTGTCCCTACTGCAGTATGAGATGATTTTAGAACGATAATCTGTCCCTCACAGCACCGACAGGAACCTGTCCCTACTACAGTATGAGATCATTTTAGAACGCTAATCTGTATCTCACAGCACTGACAGGAACCTGTCCATACTGCAGTATGAGATGATTTTAGAACAAAAATCTGTCCCTCACTCCACCGACAGGAACCTGTCCCTACTGCAGTATGAGATGAGTTTAGAATGATAATCTGTCCCTCACAGCACTGTCAGGAACCTCTCCCTACTGCATTATGAGATTATTTTAGAATGATAATCTGTCCCTCACAGCACCGCCAGGAACCTGTCCCTACTCCAGTATGAGATGATTTTAGAACGGTAATCTGTCCCTCACAGCACCGACAGGAACCTGTCCCTAATGCAGTATGAGATGATTTTAGAATGATAATCTGTCCCTCACAGCAACTACAGGAACCTCTCTCTAAACCAGTATGAGATTATTTTAGAATGATAATCTGTCCCTCACAGCACGGATAGGAACCTCTCCCTACACCAGTATGAGATTTTAGAACAATAATATATCCCTCACAGCACAGGCAGGAACGTGTCCCTACTGCAGTATGAGATGATTTTAGAACGATAATTTGTCCCTCACAGCACCGACAGGAACCTCTCCTTACCGCATTATGAGATGATTTTAGAATGACAATCTGTCCCTCAGAGCACCGACAGGAACTTTTTCCTACACCAGTATGAGATGATTTTAGAACAATAATCTGTCCCTCACAGCACCGATAGGAACCTGTTCTTAGTGTGGTATGAGATGATTTTAGATCGATAATCTGTCCCTCACAGCACCGACAGGAACTTGTCTCTACTGCAGTATGAGATGAATTTAGCACGATAATCTGTCCCTCACAGCACTGACAGGAACCATTCCCTACACCAGTATGAGATGATTTTAGAACGATAATCCGTCCCTAACAGCACTGACAGGAACCTCTCTCTACACCAGTATGAGATGATTTTGGAACAGTAATCTGTCCCTTACAGCACCGACAGGAACCTCTCCCTACTGCAGTATGAGATGATTTTAGAACGATAATCTGTCCCTCACAGCACCCACAGGAACCACTCCCTGCACTAGTATGAGATGATTTAGAACAATAATCTGTCCCTCACAGCACCAACAGGAACCTGTCCCTACTGCAGTATAAGATGATTTTAGATTGATAATTTGTTACTCACAGCACCACCAGGAACCTGTCCCTACTGCAGTATGAGATGATTTTAGAACTATAACCTGTCCCTCACAGCACCGGCAGGAACCTCTGCCTACTGCAGTATGAGATTATTTTAGAACGATAATCTGTCCCTCACAGCACCGCCAGGAACCTGTCCCTACTCCAGTATGAGATGATTTTAGAACGATAATCTGTCCCTCACAGCACCTACATGTACCTCTCTCTACACCAGTATGAGATTATTTTAGAACGATAATCTGTCCCTCACAGCAGCGATAGTAACCTCTCCCTACAACAGTATGAGATTTTAGAACAACAATCTGTCCCTCACAGCACCGACAGGAACCTGTCCCTACTGCAGTCTGAGATGATTTTAGAACGGTAATCTGTCCCTCACAGCACCGACAGGAACCTCTCCCTTCACCAGTATGAGATGATTTTAGAACAATAATCTGTCCCTCACAGCACCGAAAGGAACCTGCCCCTACTGCAGTATGAGATGATTTTAGAACAATAGTCTGTCCCTCACAACAACAACAGGAACCAGTACCTACTGCAGTATGAGATGATTTTAGAACAATAATCTGTCCCTCACAGCACCTATAGGAACCTGTCCTTACTGCGGTATGAGATGATTTTAGAACGATAATCTGTCCCTCACAGCACCGACAGGAACTTGTCTCTACTGCAGTATGAGATGATTTTAGAACGATAATCTGTCCCTCACAGCACCGACAGGAACCTGTCCCTACTACAGTATGAGATCATTTTAGAACGCTAATCTGTCCCTCACAGCAATGACAGGAACCTGTCATTACTGCAGTATGAGATGATTTTAGAACAATAATCTGTCCCTCACAGCTCCGAAAGGAACCTGTCCCTACTGTCTGTCTCTTATACAC
>BLSH010187100.1:15179-33245 GCA_018402905.1 Glandirana rugosa
ATGTCAGATACTGACAGAGAACATATTACAGACGTCAGAGACTGGGAGAGGGCATAGTAAATACGTGAGAGACTGGTAGAGAACATAGTATAGACGTCAGAAACTTGTAGAGAACATAGTATAAACGTCAGAGACTGGTAGAGGACATAGTACAGACATCAGAGACTGGTAGAGGACATAGTACATACGTCAGAGACTAGTAGAGGACATAGTACATACGTGAGAGACTATCTCAACTCGCTTGTGGACCTTCAAGCCCAAGACGACCAGGCAGGCTTGAAGCCCTGTTTCAGGCCCAGGCCCAGGCCTGCCTTGGGCTTGCTAGCGTGCCTGTTGCTTGGGGTAACTTTAGTTACCCGTCCGTGCGATCGTTCGGGTTCCGTCCGGACCCGGACCCGGACTTTGTCCCGAAGTTCGGACGGACCAGCAGAACCCGAACTTCCAGGTGTTCGCTCAACTCTATCAGAGAGTGCATACATGATACAGGAGATGATCAGAGACTGCATACATGATACAGGAGATGGTCAGAGACTACAGACATGATACAGGAGATGGTCAGAGACTGCAAATATGATACAAGAGATGTTCAAAGACTGCAGATATGATACAAGAGATGGTCAGAGAGTGCATAAATGATACGGGAGAGGGTCAGAGACTGCAGACATTATACAAGAGACAGTCATAGACTGTAGACATTATACAGGAGATGGTCGGAGACTGCAGACATAGTACAGGAGAGAGTCAGAGACTGCAGATATTATACAGGAGACGGTCGGAGACTGCAGACATTATATAGGAGATGGTCAGAGACTACGGACATGATACAGGAGATAGTCAGAGACTGCAGACATACTACAGGAGATGGTCAGAGACTGCAGATATAGTACAGGAGATGGTCAGAGACTGAAGACATGATATAAGAGATGGTCAGAGACTGAAGACATGATATAAGAGATGGTCAGAGACTGGGGACACGAATGGGCTGAAAACACAGTGCACCTGGATCACACATAAATCGCACAGAATGCACAGCGTGCTCCTATGCGATTCATGATGTGAACCTGCCCGTGTCCTGGAACCCACACTTGGCTCTGCTAACATGTCTGGAAGGGGGCACTAGTATGGGCAGATGGAACATATTTGTCCACATATCTTGTGGGGTGCCTAGAGCCACCCTCTCTGTGACAGAAAGCATCTCTTTGATTTGGGGGGGAGGGCAGATATGTGCTAGGGGCCCTTTGGGAGGGGACAAGACATGTGCTTGGGGGTGGATTTCATATCCAAGCCCCCTTGTAGCATAAGTCCCGAAGTGCCCCATAGCACATATCCTCTCCCACAAATCACTCCAAGTGATCTGTTGGGATGGCCCCCCCTCCCTCACCCTCTTTTTCGTGTCCCCCTCCTCTGCAAGACTTTCTTTAGGAATAGGATTCATTTTGTTTATCACAGCGTTCAGTCTGCACAGCACAGTGGTGAGCCTCCTCGAGTACTCCCCCCCTCCCTTCCTCCTCTGTATAGGAAAATATCACAGCAGGAGGAGGAGGGGCGGGTTCAGTTTGCTCCACTCTACAGCAGTGCGCTGTGTGTGTATAGCAGCTGGGGTGACACGCCGGCTGCTATGCAAAGTGGAATCAGCGGCGTGACGGTCAGATGCTATTTTCCAATGTCCTGTTTATGGATGGTACATATGATTATTTTTATACATTATACATTTATTATATACAAGTATACACGCCTTTATGTATTAACAAGTCATACTAGGAATACTTTTCTACATAGTGTGATATATGTCAGTGCTTCACTATTCACCCTATATAAACCAGTCTAGTGTTATGGATTAACATTCAAGTGTGAGCAGCTGTCAATATAGCCATTGGCAATTTACCTAACAGTGGAAGCACACACCTAAGTATGTGTTAGACTGGTGTTGGGACCACAGCACACAGACGTGTCTTAGTACAGCAGTGTGGCTTTATATACAGTATATTTGCTAATATATGCAACAGGAACCTTCTTTTTAACACAAATTGTGGAAACTTTAGACTTTGTTTTTTTGCTAGGTCACTGGTAGTGCCCTGGGGATCTTTTTGTAGTGTGCTGTTCTGTGAACTGCCCAGCCCCAGAGCACATTATCTTAACAAGGTGTGACAGACCCAACCAGGACAGGGGCTTTTGGAGAGGACTAGGAGAAAGCCTCCTACCCACTGATTATGGCCCATGGAGAGAGAGCAGATCATTCTCTAATGATGGACCATCACTTGATGGACACTGAGAGTGTGGTTTGGATTACTTCTCTGAATAAAGACAATAAAGTTTTCCTTTTGGAGTGTATAGAAAGAGGTAATATGAATCTTGTACAGATTAATGGTCAGAGGTAATATGGTGGGCCTCCTGCAGACTGGGATGGAGAGGCCCCTTCACTTGGGAAAGAAACAGTGGTGGCTGGTGGGTTATTCATTTGGGGGTGGCTGGGACTGACAACTTCACTGCACACCCCCCTGCCACAAGCTCCCGGTGCAGGACAGAGACACCTACCTCATGCTGTCTGCTTGGGACTGAAGTGTCCTCTCCTCCTGAGTTGCGGGCAACGGCTCCGGTGTATGCTCCTCCCACGTCTCCTCTCTGTTTTTCCAAAGCGTCAGGCATCCAATATGCTTGGTCATGATGCTTTGGTCAATCAGGAAACCGACCTGCCTCCTGATTGGCAGGAGGGACATTAGTGTGAAAATAGTGAAAATTAATTCGCTATCATCACACAACTGGGTGGAATCAGGATGCACGCTTTGTGCTAGGAGCCAACCCTCTTTTGAAGCTTATTAGAGCCTCTGCCTCTAATCAGGTGCTTCAAAGGACACTCCCCCCGCCCATCCCCACAATTGCAATTCATGTGCCCCTGAAAGGGGCCGGGTGCATGGATAAGGGGTGGTGGTGGCAGGGATTGAGGGACGGTGCCCGTGTACCCGCAATGGACAGGCTGCCACTGGAAAGAAATATTTGTTAACAATATCCCTTAAAAAATCTACAAAGATAAATTAATTTCCCCTTTTCAGACTGCTGGAATATTGTAGCAGTTTGTCTCATAGACTGCTGCCGGATAGTCTGAGATGCGGTTTGTCATGTGCTTATTGTTAAGTAGGTCTTTCCCATTGTTCTATTGTTTCTGTCTGTCTGATCATCTCTTGGAGATTAGATTAATCTTGTGACCACTTTAACTTGTTACCAAATTAATGTGGGATGTTATATGTTTGTTGCTATGTGTTTGTAACGTAATGTTTAATTAAGATCATTGTTAGCTGTTAATTATATTGGTGTTTGAAGTTTGCATTGTCATGCTAATATCCTCAAGAGGGGAATGTTTTCTGGTGGGGTATAAAGAATGTGTATGAGTTTCAATAAAGAGTCATTCCTTTGGTTCCATCCCCACATCTTGCCTGTGTATGATGATTGGGGCAAAAATGGCTGGTAGTAGCTCTCGGTCTGCTCAGAACGGTTTGGAGGGCAGGAGACACTGTTGGCAGAAGGAAGCACCTAGTTGGGGTAGCAAGCGGTTCCATCACACAAGGTAAAAACTGAGCTTGGTGGTTTGCATTTTTATTTTGTATGTTGTGCCATATCATGTTCTTCTAGTGCAAATATACTACTACAGAGATCCTTTTTTTATGAACTCGTTAGGGCAGGTTTCCTGATCACAGAGCCACAGTCTAGGAATTGTCAGGGAATTCAGTTAAGATGGCTGGCGCTCAGAATAGGTCACATAGAATTATGAGCAGGCACAAGCATATGTACAGAAATGCGTGTGATTGTAAATGCACACACGGGAGCACGTCCAGTCCCTGTTGGCACCAGACAGCCTATTAAAGGAATGCTCTTGCTCACTGTCAGTGCTGACCGGTCTTTAGCTACTTCCTGCATCCTGCTTGCATCCTGTACCTGACCTTCGGCGTTGACCTGGCTCGTTACAGACCTTACCCTGGATCCTGCCCACATTTCTACCATCAGCACCTGCCAGCACTCTTGTTACTCCTTTCCCTCGGCACAACCTGTTCCACCTTCAATAAGGCCTGGGCTGGAGATACAAGAGGGACCGACCTCATCATTTCAGTCTCCTATCAGGTATGTGACAGGAACACTTTTCATCCTATTATTTCAGGTTGCACACCAAACAGATCTGAGCAAGCAACGAGGCAGGGAAAAAATCTACAGCTGGTTACGGGGACCCTAGAATCCTACAATATACACCAAAGGGTGCGGGTTGGGTACCAGGGCACCACACCATCCAATTTGCTGGGTTCTGCAGTACAGTGAAGATTCTGCTCATGATTGTTCTAAGATGATGGAGGAGCAGTTGCACCCTCAGTTCCAGCTCTATGTTCTGTCTCCAGAAAGCTCTATAGCCCTTCCGATAAGATGATGTCCTCCAGTCAGGTTAAGCTCTCATCTGAAATAAGCAAACACATGTTACTTGTCAAAGTATCTTGAAAAAACTGCAAGCACCCATTATAAGATAGATGTAGATTGTAAAAGAACCAATCATCTTGGGTTTTACAAGGATTCATCCATGGAGCCAATCTCTGGGTGAATGCTACTGTTCTCTATTCGTTCTAATCCCACTCCTATCATTCAGCATTTAAAAAAAGGTTTTTAACTCACCTGAGTCGGTTGACATATGTCCATCACACTGCCCCTTCTGGGAGTGGAGACCGGTGATGCAGCATTGCAGTTTGTGCCCCCTGCTGACCAATCCCCCTTATTTTGATGTCATCATAACATTGTACTATTCTGAGTCCTGAGAGGACTCCAAGTTAGGCTACTCTGTTTTTCTTTCTAACCCTTCCAGCAAAATACAAGTCCACTAATCCATACCAGAATAATATTAGTTACAACATGGAAACTTTTATGTTCTTTTTAAATATTCATTACACTATGAGGAGGAAGGAAGCTTAGTTCTTAGTTTTTGACAAATCATTAAGACCTGAACCTGTTCCTGGAAATTGCAGACTATGGTTGTCAGAGGCGGCTCTCTAATTAGGCAAATTAGGCGGTCGCCTAAGGCCTCTCACTCACAGGGGCCTCGTAACCGCCTAATTTGGCACTGACACCAGCGCCGAGATAGAGAGCACTGACACCAGAACTTTAAAGCTCTTAATATATGCAATTTATAAAGTAAATTTTTTTATTGCTTAAATTATTCCCATTATGGGCGTGAGTAGGGCCTCATGTCTAGGTTTTTACCTAAGGCCTCATAAAGCCTAGAGCCGCCTCTGATGGTGGTTACCTCTAATAACACTATTGTCATTGCATTCCCACTCACCTTCACCTGTATATCGTATTTCTGCCGTTTTCCAGACTCCCGTATGAATATGTCGGATGGTGCAGATGAATTGTGCTCCTTTCCACCCAGATTTATTCAGTAATAGAATGCTGCAAAAACTGACATGGTCATTGTGTTCTTCAAGGTCTGCTATGATGTGACACAAATGGCCGTCTATTCCCTGACCAACGCTTCTCGGAAAACTGCAGATTGATGATTGTTTAGTTTCATTTTCTTTCATCTTCAGCCAAGTAATATATAAATAGCTTGGATGAGTCCACTTCACGCTGCAATTTACATTAATGTCGTCCTTCTTCTGCCCCTTCTTTATGGTCACTTTTACCATTGGTGTAACTAAAATGAAAAACATAATGGGGGTTAGAATGGAGTTTAATATTCAGTTCTCTTGGTGGCTGGCGATAAACCTGCAGAAGTATTGTCTCTCAAAAAAATTCTTGTTCTTTCTTAGACATATGCAGAACGAAAAAATTTATGTAATTTCATTTTGGTTCGATTCGTTATTTACATAAATTTGTTTAGTTCGTTTTTGGAATTTGCTTCTTATTTTGGAATTCCAATCAATTAAAATGTTTCTTATTCCATTTGAATTGCATTTGAATCGTTTTCCATTCAAAAGCAAATTTATTTTATTCTAAATTCGAATTACGGAAAACGGTTATATTCTTTTTATTCCATTCCATTCTATTGTTTTTTTATTCTCTATTGTATACTTTTCTATCATATTCTATTCTATTCAAATTTATTCTATTCAACATTTGAAAACGGTTACATTGTTATAATATTTCTATTCTATTGTTTTTTCTATTCTATTTCTTTTCTATTCTAGGTCAATTCTATCCTTTTCTATTCTATCCTAATCTATTCTTTATGGGGGGGGGTGGATAACCGCTGAAGAATATGTCCGATTGATCTCACTCCGCTCGACGGGAAGATAAGGCTACCCAGGGCCCTCATCTGCCACTCTCATCTCATCCCACACCTCCGGCTGCCTGAGGACTCTCACCACAATGCCACACAGGAGGGGGGAGAACCAGACACTGCAGAAATTATTGTTTTTTTCCAGACCATCAGCAAAGGTCCACAGCTGGACCTCTAGTGGCTGCAAGCCTGGCCTTGGAGCCTGCAGCCAGTGGGAGTGCTCAGGAGGTCTCCGCTAGCTCTGGAATGTCTACCCCATCCACGCGGAGCTCAGCCAAGTCCAAGCCCCACAGAGATTCAGAGGCATTAGAAGATGAGGATTTTTTCATGCTTCCATACTGTCTATGAAGGCCTCTCTGCAAGCAAATTTGTTTTCATATGTACAAAAAGTGTCAGCTGAAGTCCAGGGTCTGGGGATCAGGCTGAACCATGTTGGAAACAAATTAGGGAAATTTTCTTCTACCTTTAACACTATCACACTACCTTAAACAATATCTACAACTCATGACACATTAGTCTGATGGTTAGTGGGAAGAATGCTCCTTACACTTGTGGTCATTGCAAAGAATTAACTTCTTACAGATAGCTAAAAAAAGCAATGGTGTCAGTGAGAACTTATCTGAGAGGTACAAATTGTTCATTACTCAAGGAACCCCTAGCAACCTCTGGGGGAACCCTAGGGTTCCACGGAACCCTGGTTGAGAATCACTGCTGTAGTGGATGTACATGAGGATCAGACGGATGACATAGCACGGCTAAAAGACAAGATTGCTGGCAACCCTCTCAGTTACTCCATTTTGTGAGAGAATTATTTCAAGCTGTCATTCCCTCATTAACATTTGCGGATCTTACTATAGACAGAATACACTGTGTTCCAAAACCACACTGTTTGCCATCCAATGTGCTGTGGGAAGTGTTACTGCGAGTTCATTATTTTCAAGTCAAGGAGAGACTGCTGGCAGTCTTTTGTAAAAAAAAAAAACATCTCCCAGAGCAAGCAGCCGGCTTGCAAGTCCTCCCTGACCTTTCAGCGCATACTCTTGCCCAACTGCTAGTGATAAGGGAAGGCCACACAACCACTATCACCAACCTCGAAGAGGGTCTGCATCTTCTGAGAGAGTGGGGCATTCTCCCCGAATGTTCACACCCATCCTCCACAGGGCCCAAGCCTCCACAGCTTCCCAAAGACTGGCAAGTGGTGACCCATAAGCGGGGAACCAAATCGTAACCACCAGAAGGCCCCAGGGTGTAATATTTGACCCACTAATTTGTTGACAGATTTCTGGCTCACACATTAAGCCATACACCGAGCTGTATATTTCCCCCCAAAGATGTTGTAGCTTGTCTACGTGAAGCTCCAGAGCAGCTTTTTTTAATCCATTTTCTCTTACTTTTGTGGTTATGTTAACTTCCATTTGGAATTCTTTGTTTTGGTTATCTGTTTTCTTCTACCTCCTTCTTAGCCTCGCCATCAATATTCCAACACCTAACATCTGCATGATCCCACTCTTCATATCTGCCAAAACCAACTGTTCCAGATGTGCCTTCTTCTATGAACCTGGCTAGCACCCTCCAAAGCTCCACACTCACTTAAGTCCCTCGACCTAACCATGTATGCACAATGCTCATGACAATCAAACTGACTTCAATCAATGCCAGAGGCCTCAACCATCCGGCTAAGAGGTTTTCTCTGTGGCGAGAAGCCAGCACCCAGCACATGGACATATTAGCTGTCCAGGAAAAACACTTCCAAACAAATGCTGCCCCCCGTTGCTCACATAGGGACTTTCCTCATGTGTTCTACTCCACGTTTACATCTGAAAAGAGGGCAGTGATGTTAACAATAAGAAACACGGTATCATCCTACACCTGTCTGTGATTGACCCAAACAGCCATTACATCATTCTAGTTTGTGACATCAATAATCGCCCCTATATGTTGGTGAATATTTATGCCCCCAACACCAAACAGATTTGTTTCCTGATCAAGTGGGGCAATCCCTTTGTCTGTGGAGACTTCAATCTTACAGTGGATCCACACCCCCAACCTTCGATCTCGATTTCAGGAGAAAGATTTATATGATGTGTGGCGATGCATGCACGCAAATGAAAAAGAATTTACTTTTTTCCCTTTGTGCCACTTGTCTCATTCTCAAATTGATGTTTGCTTCTGACAAATGATTATTGGAAATGGTGTCCTCTTCTATCATATTAGATATCTTGTGGTCTGATCATGCAAGGAAGCTTCTTGCACTAAAAGCAAAATCTCTCAGATAAACCATCCATTTACCAAACAAACATTGCATGACCCCCAACTGATCACTGATGTCTTTGCAGACTTTTATAGTTCCCTATACAATATGCAAGAAGACGCTTCCACACTGCAACACACAGACTCAGGTATTGAGGCTTTCCTGTCCTGCTTGCAGTTACCTTCCCTAAATTCTGACCAACTAGACTTCCTGAATGACTCCTTCACATCTAAGGATATCATAAAGGTGATCAAATGTCTCCCAGCAAATAAAGTGCTGGGCCCTGACGGGCTGTCAAATGAGTATTATAAGCTGTTTGGGGGTATCCTAACCCTTATATGTCTAAAGTATTTACTGCAGCGCAAAACCAAATTTCCTTTTCAAAACACATGCTTTTCAAAGAGACGCACATTGTTGCTCTCCCAAACCTGGCTAACTTTAGACCCATTTCATTGTTGAACTCAGATATCAAAGTATTTGCCAAGTTGTTAGCTATTCTCCTACTGAATGTTATTCTCACTCTGATAAGACCAGATCAGATAGGCTTTGTCAGAGGCAGACAAGCACCAGACGCCACCAGACAAATAATCAACCTCATACATCATGCAGAAAGAACTTGAACGCTGCTCTTGTTACCTAAAGAAACAGAGAAGGCATTCAACAGAGTCCGCTGAGGATGTATGTTACATGTTCTTCGTAAATTTGGATTTCAGGGCCCCATACTGTCAGCTATACACTCACTCTACTCTTGTCAGCTCAAGTGTATATTTTGAATCTGTAATCTAAGCCATTCGCCATCACAAATGGCACACGACAAGGCAGCCCCCTGTTTCCACTTATATTTACATGATGATTGAACCCCTAGGGGAAGCAATACGTTCCAAACCTTTAATATCTGGCTTCAAGTTTCACATGAGACCCCACGTCATAAACCTGTTCGCAGATGATGTTATCCTTATCTTATTAAATCCCACCGTCTCGCTCCCCCAGGCTCATAAAATCCTTAGAGAATTTAGCACTATCTCGTACTATAAAGTAAACTTTTCCAAATCAACTATACTCAGTATGGGCATCCAACACAGGGACCAATCATACATTGCAAAGGAGTATCCATACTCCTGGACAACAGTTAGTGTACCCTATCTAGGTATTACCTTAACTCCATCGGCCTCTACTTTGGAGAAGACTACCTTTAAATCCTTGTTGACAAAACTTGAAAATGATATAAAGCCCCTCTCCAATCACAAACTATCTTGGGCAGGCATATTGGATTCCTTTATCCTGCCCCTGATACTTTATCTCTTTCGAACACTCCCCATCCCTCTGAAAGCTTCCACCATAAACCAGCTAACGTTCTTCTTAAAAAAAAATGTAAGGAACCAAATGAAAGATAGATGTTCCCACATTCAGCTTATCAGACATAAAAGGATAGGTGGGATAGGGTTGGTGGATATTAGGGATTCTTATTATTATGCAGCCTTACTTGATCAGATGTGTCACTGGTTTCGCCCCCTGACCTGACCCTATGGGTGAATACAGAATCAGCCCTGGGCCCAGGCAAAGACTTACATCTCCTCCTTCTAGCAGACAGTTGGATGTCCGTATCTTTAAAGAACTTACCACCTACTATCAGAGCCCCTGGACGACGTCTAATAAGACGAAACGCGTCGGGCACTGCTGACCCCAAAATGCTGCGCCATTTTATACTGTTTTATACTGTTTTGTACCATAAGCTTATGGATTTTTATTTGGAAAATTTTACACTCTATTATCAATAAAGATATACCCCGTGACAAAGGGTACTTAGCATTAAAAGACAGGTATGTGCGCACAACCTCTTATCATCCTAGTCCATGCATAAATATCCTAATGTGAAAGGCAGTCTATGTAGTATGAATCCAGGGGAGTGGAAATGACAGTTCCTATCACTCCACTAAGTCTCTGAAGTGGGGGTGAAGTTTAGGGGTGATCCAGGACAAGGCAGCCAATCCTAAGAAGCTGAACCAGGCAGCCAATCCTAAGAAGCTCAGTTCAGTTTTCGACAAAGGGTACTTACACTACGGAGAGTCCTCTCCTCCTTTTTACATATTTGTTGGAGATTTGGTGCCACACCCCCTGGAGTGGCTGGGTCAAGAGGAGCACTCAGCGTATGGATGTACTGGGCTGGATTGTTTGACGTTCCCCTACACCGAGATGCCTAGCGGAGGACCCCCCAGGACCGTTTGAGGAGCCCCCCTCCCCTGAGAAGGACGACCTCCCCTTCTGGATATATATATTCAGGCGTGAATATAACAACTGTCTGGTAAGCCTTGAATTCTTCCACTTATGGATTGACCGGCAACCCACCTATTATAATTCACGAATTTTCACGAAGATTGTCATCACCATTATCCAAGTTTCATCACAAACTAGATTCTGCCAAAACTTTTGGACTGCACTGTCACTTAAGCACTATATTTGGACTTTTTTTTTAATTTTTTTTTTACAGTTTTTTTAAGGAACTCTCAACGGTCCTTATACATATCTTTTGCTATTCCTACTCACCCCACTTACCATTGTATATAAGCAGGTTACTACCCAA
Organism: Glandirana rugosa; assembly: GCA_018402905.1. Lineage (NCBI taxonomy): Eukaryota > Metazoa > Chordata > Amphibia > Anura > Ranidae > Glandirana > Glandirana rugosa. Next base: position 26,262 of record BLSH010187100.1, read on the forward strand.
TATCCACATGATTTTAATTACTCGATGTTCATTATTGTGTTATTTATTTACTCACTGTGAACACATTTAATGAGTGTGGGGAACTGTTCAGCCTCGGTTCTCCAGTAAAGGGTTAGCGCCATCTGTTTATTCTATTTACTGTTTACGATGTCTGTTTGGTCGTAGTATGGCTGCTTCCCCCCATATTTAAAAACGTTTTTTGCCTCGCGTGGTATCACTTTATCTCTTATCACCTACTATAAGAGCCTCTCTATCAGCATGGAGAGCTCTACATCGGCACCTAATACATTCCCCGTTCAAGTACCCATAAATGTTTTTATAATACTCCTACCTCACCTAAACCTACTGGACTGGTCTTTCCATAACCTGAACTGGATATCAGACCTCTATGACCAAGACGAACTCAAGAGCACAGAGAAGCTTCAAAGAGAATACAACTTGCTCATATTCATCTCTTTTGAACTATTTAGCATATGTCACTACCTACAGACCACCCCCGTTTCACCCGGTGCTAATCCATGCAGGGGTATGGAGCTTTTATCAAAATACACCTAGTGCCCCTAAGGGAATATCGTTCTTTTATAACCTCTTGCAAGATAAACTATTATTTTCAAAAATGACTCCCTTGGTGGCATGGGACGAAGACCTACAATCTTCATTCTTTGCACCCCAATAACGAAGTGCATTACGCTATTCATACAGAATTTCTCACTGTGTGAACAATTGGGAGCTAACGCAAAAAATAACATATAGGAGGTACCTCACACCATACCACATTGCACAATTTTCCCATTCAAGTTCCCCTCTATGCTGGCGGGGTTGCTGCCAAACTGGTAGCCTGTTACACATATTTTGTAAGAATCTGAGAAGCTTCTGGCGGAGTGTGTTGCACCCGCTTTCCGTAGTCACGGGTATTATTATCCCCATGAACCCGGCCCTAGCAATTCTAAACCTAGGAATAGACCATTTCCCTACTCAATTTCAAACAAGAATTTCTAGTATTTTTTTTAGCTGCAAGGTGGGTTATTACAAGGCGCTGGAAGGGAGGGATGGCACCCACTCTGTCAGAAGTGAAGCTATTCATACAATCTCATTATGCTTTTGAAAAAATGTTAGCTCTAAGAAACGACTCACTAACTCCTTTTGAGAAGGCATGGTTACCCCGGACACAACGATTCTCTAAAAACAACTGATGATGGCTTTGTTTGATAGTTATGTTGGTTTCTCTTTGCATATGAAATGAGACATTGTATTGCACTGTACCACTGGTAGAATTATGCCCTGCGAGGTAACCTCTTTTGCTGTCTTTTGTTGACTCTTGTTGACTTCTATTACATTTTTGTATACTCTTTGTACTGCATATCTACAGTTGCAGGTGTCTTTTCACTTTTCTTGAAAAACCACAATAAAAATGTATTGACAATAATATTTTCTTTTCTATTCTATTCCAATTCAAATTTATTTTATTCAACATTTGGGAAATGGTTATATTCTTTTATTTTCTACTCTATTCTTTTCTATTCTATTCAAATTTATTCTATTTGACATTCAAATTTTAGAAGATGGTTACATTTTTTATATTTTATTCTATTTTTTTATTTTATTCTATTCCTTTATTTTATATTCAATTTTTTCTGCTCTGTTATTTTGTATTCTATCCCTTTTTTTCTATTCTATTGTTTGCTATTCTTTTATTTTAAATTCTGTTCTACTCTATTATATTATATTCTTTTATTTTCTATTCTATTCTGTTATATTCCTTTCTGTTCTATTCATTTATTTTCTATTTTATTTTATTGTCTTCGGAAATTCGAATTTGATTTGAAAAGGATTCAAATTTGAATAGAAAACCATTTGAATTCCAATTTTGGCCGGAATTTTGATTTATTATTTCAGATTCGTTTAAATTTGTTACTATTGTATTGTCCAAACTTCCAAATAACGAAAAATTTGTCAGAATTTCAATTTGGAATGAAACAAACCGCATGTCATGAAACCATAGTAAACATTCTGTCATGTAACCTAAGCAAACGTTCATGTCTTATCTGTTGCCTACCTTTGCAGCATGTGTCCAGTTAAAGGCCGGGCCTCCCTCACATGTGAGCTTTAGTAGGCCCTCCTCAGCTGGCCTCCGCCCTAAGCCTTAATTAGTAACAGGATATAAGCCTGGCAGTACAAGGCTGCATGGCTGATCAACGTTTGTTCGTGTTTGGCTTCAGTGTGATTGTCTCCTTTGATTGCTTTGAGTCTTATCTGTGATGGGATCCTTGGCTTGTCTGACTATCCCTTCCTGCCTGATACCTCGATCTTCGGCTTGTTCTCAGTTTTCTCCTGTCTGCTTGTAGCCCTGACCCTTTGCTATTCCTCTGACTACTCTTACTTATTTCTGTGCTGCTGCTTCCCCTCTACCACCTGGGGCCAGCCCAAGCCTGAGCTAGGGGACCCTGGGGGCCGTGACCTGTATCCAGTTGCAGCCAAATCCATCCTCACCACCAGAGGCTCTGGTGAATACCCACTGGCTCTTAGATTCCGTGCCCTGGGGAAACTGATGCACTAGCTCCCTGTGTTCCAGTGTCCATGCTCTAGGGGGCCCTCTCTCTGTATCAGCCGGTACTACTCAGCAGCAGCCAGCCATAGGTCCACAACCTTGTGGTGCGCTACATTATTTTGGTGCGATTCACAGTCCAGTGGTACGCACCTGTCACCAGACCCCATTGGAGTTGTACCACCGCACATGTCTATTCTTTCTTCCAGCCACTGCCATTCACCAGAGGAGTGGCATAACCAATAGAGATGTACATGACGGAAACATTTTTTTTGAGTAGTTTATTAAGTTAATAGTTTTGATTCATCATATTCGTTATGTTAGAATGATTTGTTTTTAGAATTCGTTTTGTATATTCATTAGTTTCAGATCGATTCAAAATGTGAATTTTGGAAGACAACTATATTATAGACTATTCTATTCTGTTTTATTCTATTATATTCCATTATTTTTTATAATATTCTGTTCTGTTCTATTCTTGGCTATTCTTTTCTGCTGTATTCTATTCTGTTATTTTATCTTCTGTTCTATTCTATTCAATTCTATTCTATTCAGCAGCCGAAGTGGAATTATAATTTTATTTAACTGTTATACCTTACTGTGTTTATTGCAATATGTTTCTATTTCAAATTCTAATTCATTTGCAAATCCAAATTCAGATTTAAGTTCAAATTCATTTTTAAAATTCGAATTTGGATAATTAGTTTCAATGTTATTGCCCAAATATGGCCATGTGGCCATATTTAGGCAATGATGTAACCCCTCTGATCCAGAGGAGTAGCTTGAAGGTTGCAGGCCCTGATGTAGTTGATGTGAAATTTGACCTGGGGCCTCCACATTAGCACCCGTCACTTTCACCACGCAACGGGTGAAAGCAGTGGGCTTGTATGTAAAAGGGGGCCCGGCCTGGGCCTTGCCTAGGGTAAGTGGGCCCACTGACTTATATATATTCACATATAGCTCAATGTGGTTTGGCTGCCCCCACCTTTTGTGCATGTGCACAGTTGAACAGAGTTGAGCAGGGTTGAGCAGGGTGGGTAGGGGGCTGTACTAGGCTAATGCCGGTACAACCGAGTTGATTATTAGACGAATGATCGTCCATTTTTTTTCTGCATGCTAATCTCTGAACAAACCTGAAGAGTTTAATAAAGTCATGAAAATCCTTGTATGACAGAATAAAAAATCGGAAATGCTGTAATGTGTTGTAGTGTATTTGTATTGCATTTTTGAATGACAGCTGTACTGATTAAATGAAAATCGTATGTTCTTGCATCGTATGAATTTTTTTTTTGTGCATGTCCGATCGGATTACAGTATATCGCATTAGCTGTCATGATTGACTCTCAAAAGCTCTGTACTAACGACCCGATTATCGTACGATTGCTTTGAACGCAGTCTTTTTCGTACGATTTTCTGATCGTGTGTACGGGGCTTTAGGGGGAGGTCAGAGCAGTGAGTGCACGGCTGGGGGAAAGGGCCTGCCCTGTCACTCTGTGTAGATGAAACAGTGAACTCAGAGGGCCTGGGATGCCTGGGTGGCTCCTGTCCAGCCGCCTGGACCCTGAGTTTAGTGAATTGCATATGCAGGGTGAGGTGGCAAGCTTTTTTTCCCCAGCAACACAGCGAGCTGCTTGATTGGCTGCTTCCCTGGCCAGTACCACACTGAAACCAGAAGTGACAAAATCCTCATTGCTTCTGTATTCATTTGCCACAGAGGAGAGGGAGAGGGAGAGGAGAGGGAGGAATGGATGTTCCTCTCTCTCGTCTGTGTGCAGCTGACCCAGAGCCGATGCAAACATAAGGCAGCTTAGGCAGCCACCTTAGGGCACCATCATAGGGAGGGCGGTAAAATCTGCTACTTGCTGGGGATTCAGATTTTTAACCGTTCTGCAAACATGTGTTTATTTTTACACATTGCCTGCCAGGAGCGTGTGTACTTTAGTAAAGCTGACTGTCAGCTTTCATGTGGAAGTGATACAAGCGGTGTGAAGCTGCCTATCACTTTCACAACCACCGCTGTGATGTGCCACTTCTCCTCCGCCATGTTCACCGGACTTTGCTGTCCCACCTGTTGGCTCAGTGCAGTCATGGCGGGTGTCACTGGGAAGGGCAGCCAGTGCTAAGCGGAGCTCCATCTGCTGGGCTCCTCTCCTGTGCAGACCGTAAAATGACGTCACTTCCTAGTCATGAGCATGAAAATGTACCTTTGCTTGAATAGACAAAAATCCTTGCACTGGTCCTGAGCTGACCTGATTGGTTGTAATGGTTCAGGGTTCTCAAATGGAACAGGAAAGGTTGTGGTAGGAGGGGGGGCTTTCTGAACCATGTAAAAGTGATTAGGTGGCTGTGAAGCCACTTGGATCAATTTTTACCTAAAAGCTGATCACTGGCAGTGATAAAAGATCCTGAGGCCATCCTGGTATAACTGCTTTAAAGGCTATTAGAGTTGGGTCAAACAGCCCCTGGTTCATTTCGCGCCAGAACTCTTGAATATTGCAAATATTCGGACCACAATCCCTATTAAAGTCTATGGGACCTGAACCAGAATCAAAAGTGCCCATTTTTAAGGCTTATATGCAAGTTATTGGCCATAAAAATTGTATTGGGGTCTGTGTACTGCCCTGGGAGACATGTATAAATGCAAATTTTTTTTTAAAAAAAGATTGTTTTTAAAGGAGCAGTGGTTTTTATGATGCTTAAAGAGGAAGTAAACCCAGATTGGGTTTACTTCCTCGATATACCCCTGTAAAGTAGAAGCATAATGGGCTACTATGCATCGCATAGTAGCCCATTATGTGCCACTTACCTGGAAACGAAGCCTGCGGCATCCAGCTATGTCCCCGCTCCAGGCCACGTCCATCTTCTGCTCCTCTTCCTTCCGGGGCCGCGACTCCGGCTCTGTGACTGGCCGGAGTCGCGTGACATCACTCCAACGCATGCGCACGGGAGCCGCCAGTCACGGCACAGGGTCAGTGGAGAAACGGCACGGAGGCCGTTTCTTCACTGCGCATGTGCCGACTTGAAGTCGGCACATGCAAAACACTGCATATCTCCTGAACTGTGCAGGTTTGGGAGGTATGCAGGGCACCTACAGGTAAGCCTTATTCTAGGCTTACCTGTAGGTTAAAGTGGTTATCACAGGTTGACAACCACTTTAAATAAAACAATAAAAATTAAATGAAAAATTGCTTTAAATATAGTTCACGGGGAGTCTCCTTAATCTGCCTGTAAAGTGACACATCTGTATTGTGTATAGAACCTGCTGCAGCAAAACTGACATATGTAAAGAAAAAAATTACATTTAAATTGATTTTTCCTGCAAGCTTTCTTTATTTTGTAAACAACGGCTTGGGAAGCCAGTCTGTGTGAGGAGTAAACACACATCAGGTGTGTGAAACTAGTCCACCTCGCCTCTGGCTAGGCTCTTGTGTGGTGTGTAATATCTTATGATTTTAGCATTCCAATAAAGGATTTTCTGTGAAGATAGTGTGCAGCCATCTCTCCTTTACCTAGTATCTATGGTTGGCAGTCCGGGGCTTGCACCTGCATCTGGATCCAAAATCATCAGTGTGGATCTCTTACCTGGAGCGGCGGTGCTACTTGTTGTGCTTTTAGTCTGTATGATGAGCCCACAATTTGGTGCACTCAGAGTAAGAGTAGAGATTTTTTGGTTCAATTCTGGTGTCTCTTTGGCAGACTATGGATAAAAATAACACATTTTTGCACCAGAGTGAGCAAGCCCTATGTGAAGAAGCTAAATTAAAGTACACTTAGGCTAAGATTAACAATGTTTTTATAAAATAAAGTCTTGTGTGTCTTTCGCAGACTTTGGATAGAAGTAACAGGTGTGGAAAAATTGGGCTTTGGGTGTTGGTGGTGCCTTCACACCGTAACCCTATAGAGGTACTCTAGAAAAAAATCTGTTTAATAAAAGATACAAAAATAATGCCCAACAATAACCTCAAAAGAGAAGTTTCAAAATACTGTAAATTTACAAAACTAATTTGGAAATTGCTTTATTCTCTCATCTCGCCATCTTCTTCCTCCTCCTCTACTCCTCATATGTACAATACGTTATTACTAGAGATGAGCGAACTTCTAGAAGTTCGGGTTCTGCTGGTTCGGCCGAACTTCGGGACAAAGTCCGGGTTCGGACAGAACCCGAACTTTGTCCCGGACCCCGAACCCCGAACCCCATTGAAATCAATGGGGACACAGACTTTTAGGCACAAAAAAGGCTGGAAAATAGTCCTGGAAGGTCCTAGAGGTCTGCAAAAGGAAGGAAATGTGTGTAAGGGTGGGACAAGTGACCTACAAAGAAATGGGGACAGGGAAATAACTTTAAATATTTTTAAAATAATAAAAACTTAAAAAATGCAAAAATGGAGATCATCTTCAAAATGGGTCTGAAAGGTATTAATTAACATTAGAGGCCATAG
>BLSH010187100.1:51703-70053 GCA_018402905.1 Glandirana rugosa
GACCTCCACATTTAAAATGTGCGGTGAAGACCCAGTAATTCTCCTTGGGGGGGGGGGGGGGGTTACCCACAGTCTTCCCAGCTGCAGCCACCAGGAGTGTGTGTTAAACCCCCCGACTCCATACCGCCATCATATGTACTATGGTAGCAGTGACAACACCTTTGCAGCATTAGGGGAGTGGTTGGGGTGATAAGAATCCACATTTTTAGTGTCCACCAAACACAAGTATCAACAAGACCTGAAAGGAAGCATCTCAATGAGTGTGTCATAAATCTGGCAAGTTGGCTGTCAGATTAAAACAACCTGGTGGCTGTGGAGCTGCTTGATTACTTTGCGCACCCATCAGTGGACCTGAGGTACCGCCAGGTAGAGGGAAGGGAGACCAGCAAATGTCTGCTCGCTGTTCTCCCCTTCCTCTTAATGACCCAGAAGTGGCGTGTAAAATTTACACCTCCAGGGCCTGGGGGGGTGGGTTCAGGTTTGTCTGGCCGGCCGGTATGGGAGAGACGTGTCATCCGCACTGCAAATCACCTCACTTCACAGTGCGCAAACCGGCTCAGCCTCGGCGCCACTGCATTGCTGAAAGGCAGCCAATGGCTGTGCGGCAAAGCTGGTTTCTGAAATTCCAGCCAATGAGGCTGTAGCAATGTTCCTGCATGATGTTAGCCCACCCACTTCACGCAGGAGAATAAGTGAAATTATAAAAGAGGCGATTGAGGAGTATATTTTCAGTTAACACATTTTCATACAAAAAGCCATTCATACGTACAGTGGAATGTTTTTTTACTTGTGTAATTGCATATAGTTTATATACTGTTTTTGTGCGTGTTTGCAAAATTTAAGTGGGCTGGTCTGGATGAAGTCCAGGGCCAAATTTTTGTCCCAGTCCAGCCCTGTCCACTCCTCCCATATTTAGGTTATATTCGTGGACACAGAGGGGTTTCTCCACAACACCAGTTGCCATTTGAATTTGGACAGCCATGTCGGCGTGAATGCAGGAATGAATGAAAACATTCTTTGTATCCTTCCACTTCCCCGCAAGCAAATTATTACTTCTCAAGCAGGTTCTCTCCCCGTGTCTAAGTCGGGATTCTACTAGCCATTGTGATTAGATTGCATGGTGCCACATGCGCCAATTCCTTGATCAGATGACTAAAAAGTGGCACGCTTGTGTAGTAATTGTCCACGGAAAAATTTTGCCCCTTTCTGGATAAGGGTGATACGAAGTTCCACACAATTTTGCCAGCACTCCCTATCTAGTCTGGGCATCCTTCCGACTCCACGTGACTATCTTTTCCCTCATAAATCATAAAACTACATGTATAGCTTGTGGCCATGTCACAGAGCTTATGCCATGCCGAGGCAAAGCATTGGGTGGCTATGGAGGACTCATGCAGAGGACTCATGCGGCATGGCGAAGAGTTGGTCCTGGATCACCTCCCAGCTACCCAAAGACCTCAGTACCCATCCTACCCTTGGTACACTTTGATGTTCTCTAGGGACACTTTTTGGAGCTCCTCAGTTTCCTCACTGCCATCACCCATGATCCCTATTCTAGGTGATCCAGAGTTTCAGCCTGGTCTCCACAACCCACAGTTCCAATGTTTGTTGTCCAGCGGTCGTCTCCATCTTTGGGACTTCCTGGGGTCCGATGGCAAGCTCTCCTCTCATGTTCTTACAAACACTTTGGCACCCTAATTAGACTTCTGGGGTAGCTTCAAGCACTTTCTCTACCAGTGTGCTCATTCGCTGGATGTCTCCAGTCATCTCACAGAATTAGAGAGCATTTGCCATAGACAGGAACTGATTCACCACTACTTTTCCACTATCTACACTGCCTTGATCCAACCAAAGGAAGATTTCGGTCCGGCTTTCCTCTCTAAGTGGAAATCAGATCTCACCATGCATTTTACCAATTCACAAAAGGAGAATGTCCTTCATTTTGCTCAGAAGTCCTCTATTGCCACCAAGGTGCAAGAGAGATTTTGACTAGGTGGTATAGGGTGCCCACGACTTTACGCCATCTTTTTCCACAGGTACCAGATACGTGTTGGCGGTGTGGCGCTGACTGGGGGAACGATGTTCCACATTTTCTGGGACTGTCCAAAAATCAAACTGTTTTGGCAGGGGGTGGCCTGTACCATCAAAGATCTCACCAATGTTGAGATCCAGCTGTTGAATGCCGCAAAGGCTTGTATTCCTTTGTGCCGGAGATCTGTGACTCCGTCTTCGAGGTCTCTTTGGTATTCCAAAATTAATAAACTCAGGGACATGAAGGATCTAACGGCAACCTTATACAATCGGAAGGAGACCCTTCGGGACCTTTTTGTATACACTGATGCCTATCTACGAAAGGCTTTGCAACCCGGTTGAACTCCTGGGACTCGTTAGATTATGGCCCTGGATGAGCGATCCCATTTCTCTAGTTTCATGTTTCTTTAATTCCTCTTTTTTCTCCTCCCCACCTGCTCTTTGTCACCCTTTCTTTATCCTCTTCTGTCCCTTCTGTAATTATGTGACATATAATTTTCAGCTCTAAGCGGTTACTTTACTTGTACATTCGATCTCTTTGGTGATTCATCCCCGAAAGATACTTTTCTGGCCCTTGGGGTTTTTTAAACGACCCCAGGTTTTTTTTTACCATTCCTCATTATATAGGCATGTCTTTATATTCCCCTGACTGTTTACAATTGGTGGAGGCGATATCCGTCGCCTCAGGCTAGGATATTTGTTTTGTTGGCTGATAACCGATTTAAAGTTTGTTCGATCTCTATGACCTGTTGGCTGCTAACTAATTCGATGTTTTTTTTTTGTATGCATATTATAGCTAAGCAGATCCTAATGTCTACATGCCACACTGAATTTTGGTTATCTTTGTACCCCTTTATACTTTTTCCTGCCAAGGTGTACTGTGCAATTTTGGGTACACACCCCTGTGTGTAGAGTGAGTGACCGCCCCAATGCCTGGCGTAGCCCAATAACCCCCTGAAATTACAGATTGAATGAGTCAGCAAGGATGTGCTCGCTCCGCACCGCTCGCATGTGCATGTAATAAAACCAACACAGAGAAGACACCTTCATAGCGGGGTGGATCCAGGTGTTGAACCACACACCAAGAATGGGAAAGCACCTTAGCACACAGATGGGAGTCCGGGAAACTATGGGGAATACATTCCCACTCTCGTTCTCCATATTTCTTACATTTTTTTATCAGATTCTGGATTGCAAACACAAGAAACTTACCTTCTTTGAACTTCCACATGTATAATGTCACAGAAAGGAACAACAGTAGAATTGATAAGATCACAATGATGATGATTGCTATCATGGTTCCTATTGTCATTTTAGTTTCTATAAAAAAAAAACATAATTATCGTTTCATCCTATGCATGGAAAGCCACTGACAAACATCATTGCATACATGACACATAACATATTACAATGTCTTTAACTTTTTTTTTTCAAATTCTGACAGCCGGCATCTTTGCTACCACAGGTTATAACCCCATTGTACAAATCACAACAATCGTATCACCATTATCCACTTAAAGACCAGGCACTTTTTGGTAAAAATCACTATGTTTTGCTAGAAAATTACTTAGAACCCCCAAACACTATATATATATTTTTAGCAGAGACTCTAGGGAATAAAACGGCGGTGCAAAATTTTTATGTCACACTGTATATGCACAGCAGTTTTTCAAACATTTTAATTAATTTTAATGCAAAAATATACATAACCCAATTTTTTGGTAAAATATAAACAATGTTACACCGGGTAAATAGATACCTAATATGTCACACTTTAATCACTTCAGATCACGTCAATCGGCTATAGCGCGGATCTGCTTTGCTGGGAGGCCGTCAATAGACATCCTCCCCTTCTGCTCGTGCCAGGTACGCTCTCGCCACCGCCACACGCCGCATAAGCATGCCCGCGGGTCGGGCGGACTCGATGTCCGCCGGAGACCCGCGATCTGGTCACAGAGAGCCAGAACGGGGAACCGCCGATGTAAACACTGCGGTTTCCCGTTCTGTGAGGGAGGCATGACAGATCTACTGATCCCTGTAATCTGGATCATTTAGATCTGTTATGTCCCTGTTAGCCTGCTCCCCCCCCCCCCACAGTTAGAACACGCCTAGGGAACGCAGTTAACCCCTTCCTTTCCCCCCTAATGTTAACCCCTTCCCTGCCAATGACATTTATACAGTAATTAGTGTCCATTTATAGATCTGATAGCTGTATAAATGTCTTTGGTCCCAAAAAAAGTGTCAAAAACATCCGCCGTGTGCTCTGCAATATCGCAGCCCCGCTAAAAATCGCCGATCGCCACCATTACCAGTAAAAAATAAATAATAAAAACGCCATAAACCAATGTCCATAGTTTGTAGACGCTATAACTTTTGCGCAACCCAAACAATATACGCCAATTGCGATTTTTTTTTTTACCAAAAATATGTAGAAGAATATATATCGGTCTAAACTGAAAAGTTCATTCTGAAGTGAATGAATAAATGGGCGTCCTTTTTTTCCCACAAATAGAGCTTTCTTTTGGTGGTATTTGATCCCCTCTGCGGTTTTTATTTTTTGCGCTGTAAACAAACAAAGAGCGACGATTTTGAAAAAAAATATATATTTTTTTTTACTTTTTGCTATAATAAATATCCTGTTTTCACAGGATACCAGGTCCACTTCCTCTCCTACAGCCGCAGCTCCCTCTCGCCGATCTTCTGGGACACGTAACAGGTCCCAGAAGATACGCCGGCCATTCACAAAACGCAGCGCGACTCGCGCATGTGCAGTGCGCGCCTGGCTTTGAAGCCAAAGCCGGGCGCCCACACTTGTGATGCCGGCGCAGCCGAGGGGAAGGGGAGAGGAGCGAGCCCTCAGGCAACCGCATCGCTGGAGCCTGGGACAGGTGAGGGTCCAATTATTAGTCAGCTGCTGACTTTTACCTGGGTGGAACTCTGCTTTAAACTACTTGCCGACCAGTTATACTGCAGCAGGTTGGCTCGGCTGCGCGAATCGCCATAGGTGTACTTCGGGCTTGTGCACGAGGTTCTGTGGGCATGCGCGCGCCCACTGGCCAGCAGGGGAGCCAATCAGCGGGTCCGGCAGACTCAATGGCCGCCTGTGATCGTTCCCTGCAGAGACAGAGTGGGGATCTGCCTGTGTAAACAAGGCAGATCTCTGTTCTGACAGGGGAGATCACACAGATCCCCTCTTTCTGCTATGCAGGAAGATGGATCTGTGTGTTGTCTCAAGCAGCCCATCCCCCATACAGTTAGAACACACAGTGAGGAAACACATTTAACCCCTAGATCGCCCCTGATGTTAACCCCTTCCCTGCCAGTGTCATTAGTACAGTGACAGTGCATACTTTTAGTACTGATCACTGTAATAATGTCACTGGTTCCCAAAAAAGTGTCCAAAATATCAGTTAGGTGTCCGATCTGTCCGCCGCAATGTCGCAGTCCCACTAAAAATCGCTGCTAGCCACCATTACCAGTAAAAAAATAAATAAATAATAAAAATGCCATAAATCTATCCCCTATTTTGTAGACTCTATAACTTTTGCGCAAACCAATCAATATACGCTTATTGGGGTTTTTCTACCAAAGACATGTAGCAGAATACATATTGGCCTAAACTGATGAAGAAGTTTGCTTTTTAAAATGTTTTTAATTTTTTTTAATTGGATGTGTTTTATAGCAGAAAGTAAAATAACGGAAAATTTCTGTCAAATACTTACCGTAATTTTCCTTTTCTGATAGACTCCATGGCAGCATACGTGTGGGTGGCGCCGCCTCCATAACTACCCTATAGGACTCTGCTCCCATAAATCTTTGCTCCTCCCTAACAACCGTGTTCCGTAACTAGCCTACTCCAGGCCTTTGGGTGGGAACTCCTGCTGCCATGGAGTCTATCAGGAAAGGAAAATTACGCTAAGTATTTGACAGAAATTTTCCGTTTTCCTGACAGACTCCATGGCAGCATACGTGTGGGAAATAACTCGCTACACACACACGGGTGGGAATCTGCTGAGCAAAGAAAACTTTAATTAACATTCTCAAGGGATAGAACCTGAGCACCAAAATTAACAGAAGACAAGGCTGCAGGTTCCACACAATAGTGAGCTATAAATGTATTAATAGAGGACCATGAGGTCGCCCTGCAAATCACATCAGGGGCCACATGCCGAGCTGCTGCCCATGATGTTGTGATGCTCCGGGTAGAGTGCGCCGTCACTGCCTCTGGAGGAGCCAACCCCTTCTCTTTATAAGCCCGTTGGATAATCTGGACGATCCAGGAGGCGATCGATCTGCTTGAGGCTCTAAACCCTTTGTTTTTCCCATACATGAGGACAAAAAGATGTTCTGTCCGCCGAAAAGGAGCTGTGGCTTCTAGGTAAAGCTTCAGGGACTGTCCCACATCTAGAGGATGAATTTCAGAACTGTCTGACCCCTTAAGAGTGGGGAGTACAACTTCTTGGTTTTCGTGGAATACAGAGGTTACCTTGGGTCTTGAACCTAGCATAGGTACCAGAACCACCCTATCAGGGAAGAAGGTTATAAAGGGTTCTTTTGATCCAAAATTGCTGATCTCAGAAACTCTCTTAGCTGAAGAGATTGCAACCAGGAAGGCAGTCTTGAGTGTAAGGTCCTTCAGCGCCGGTGGACTGCTCAGGTCTGAGTTAAACTGCGACAGGGAATCCAAGACAAACGGCAAATCCCATTTTGGAAATCTTGGCTTCCTTTGAGGCCTCAGCCTGGCCGCCCCTTTGAAAAATTGGCGTATAAGAGTGTTTTTAGCCCACGAAACTCCTGAAAAGGCTGAGATAGCTGAAACTTGGACTCTTAGCGAACTGACAGATAAAGATAAGTCAAGGCCAGTTTGCAGAAAACTAAGAATGTCCGAGACTGATAGGGCATCTCTAGTGCTATTTCTGGAAGACACATGATCCATGAGCTTCGCCCAAATCCTCTGATACACCCTGTTGGTGCCGCTTCTCCTCGCACTTAATAAGGTGGGCATGGACTCTTCCGGGCAACCGAGTGATTCCAACCTTCTCCTTTCAAAAACCAGGCCCTGAGACGTAGATGCGTCGGGCACGGATGCAGGGCTGCACCTTGTGAGAGGAGGTCCGGTCTGGATGGAAGGGCAATCGAGTCCCTGAAGCTGAGTGAGGATAGCAGTGGAAACCACGGCCTGTTTGGCCAGAAGGGGATCACTGCTACTACTTCTACCTTCTCGGTCCTGAGCCTCCTGAGAAAACGAAAGATCAGAGGCACCAGGGGAAAAGCGTAGGCCCTGCGGAACGTCCACCGTTCTGAGAGGGCATCCACCCCGTAGGCTTGGGGATCTTGGAACCTCGAGAAGTACCTTGGGAGTTTGTTGTTGCAGGGTGAAGCAAACAAATCGACTTCCGGAGTCAACCCCAAGGATAGGAGCCAACTGAACACCTCCCTGTGGAGGGACCACTCGTTGTTGTCCAACGCGTGTCTGGATAAGAAGTCTGCCTGGACATTCTGGGCTCCGGGAATATACACTGCCGAGATGTTGTCCAGGTGTTTTTGGGCCCAGTCCATAATTGGCTCCACCTCTCGCAGCAGAGAACCACTGCGAGTCCCCCCTTGCCTCTTTATGTAGGCTACTGCGGTGGTGTTGTCCAGTTTCAGCATAACTGATGCCTTCTTCGTCAAATGGTGGAACGCCACAAGGGCTTTGAAGGCGGCTCGAAGTTCCAGAGAGTTGGACACTACCCGTTGCGCCGGGAAGTCCCAAGTGCCTTGCGCTACTTCCGTCTGGCAGTGCGCCCCCCAGCCTTTGGTACTGGCATCCAAAGTCACTGTCACCCATGTGATGGGTATCAGTGAGTGACACCTGGTCAGATTTTCCCTTCGCATCCACCAGAGGAGAGACGACTTCATTGGCGAAGTTATGTGGATGAGCTGAGACTTGCTGCATGACTTCCACTGTTTGAGGAAGCCCCTCTGGAAGGGACGCATCCGCCACTGTGCCCATTTCACCATTGGAATCGAGGCCGCCATCGTCCCGATCACTTTCAGGCACTGAAGAGCTGGAAGACGTGAAGACGACAGAGCCTGGCGCATCCTGTCTTGGATTATCGATATCTTCTCTTTGGGAAGAGAAACTGTGCTTGAACTGGTATTGAAGTGGGCCCCGAGAAAGATTAAGGATTGAGTGGGCACCAGCTGACTCTTCTCTAAATTCAAGATCCATCCATACCGCTGTAGGGTACGAGTCACCAACCCCTTGTGCTCCAACAGACGGCCTCTGTCTTGGGCCAGAAGAAGTATATCGTCCAGGTAATGGTAAATGCGGACGCCTTCGACCCTCAGAAGTGCCACTACAGCTAGTAGAACTTTGGAAAACACACGAGGTGATGTCATTAGGCCGAAGGGGGGCATGTAAATTGCAGGTGCCACTGACCTAGTGCGAAGCACAGGAACTGTTGGTACTCTTCCGCCACCGGGACATGAAAGTAAGTGTCTTTCAAATTGATAGAGATCATCCAGTCCCCTGGCTGAACGGATTGTATTATGGTGAGAAGGGATTCCATTTTGAATCTTTCCTTGCGGATGAAGCGATTGAGATATGTGAGATCTATTACCGGTCTCCATGCGCCACACTTTTTCTGTACCAAGAAAAGGGGAGAATACATGCCTCGACCCCGTTCGTTTTCTGGAACCAGAGTGACAGCTCCTTGCCCCAGAAGAGAGATCACATAAGACACTAGAACTTGTCTCTTTTCTTCTGCGGCAGGTAAAATTGTAGGCACGAACTTGAGTCTTGGGCTTCTGTCGAAGGACCACATGTGGCCCACAGAGATCGTTCTGACGGTCCAGAAATCCCGGATTGAGGCCGCCCAGACATGCCGAAACCGGCGCAGGCGCGCCCCCACCTGGCCTGCCTGAGCGGGCCCAATCTCAAAAGGACTTAGTAGAATCCCGATTGGCGGGAGGGACTCCCTTTGCCGCTTTCTTGGTGGCAGCTTGTCTGTTCTTCCAATACCTTCCAAACTCACGGCCTGGCCTGTAACTGCGCGCTTCCTTGCCCCTATCTGCGCCTTGCTTCCTTGGGAAGGAGCGCCTAAACGCCTGCATACGCCGGTCCTGAGGGAGGAAGCCCGACTTACCTCCCGTGGCCCGAGAGGTGGCCTCATTCAACTTGTCCCCAAAAAGAGAGGGCCCACCGAAGGGAATCCGGCACCAAGCTTGCTTGGAAGACGGATCAGCCATCCACGGGCGCAGCCACAGAGCTCGCTTGGCGGTCACAGAGGACAGCATCACCCGGGCCCCCAGGCGAATGATGTTGAGCGATGCCTCCCCCAGGAAAGCCGAGGCCATCCTTAACTCCTGGATAGGAGAATTCCTTGCGACCTCTAGAGAGTAGCCCGCTAGGGTTTCCTCCACACTGTCAGTCCAGATTTCCATTGCCTTGGAAATGGTAGCCAAGGCCAAGGCCGGCTTGCAGGCCATCCCAGCTGACAAATAGATCTTTTTGAGATCAGCGTCAATTCGCCTCTCCAGCGGGTCCTTAAAGGAGACTGTATCCTCCAATGGCAGGGTCACATACCTGGCCAGTCTCATTAGAGCCGCATCGATGGTCGGTGCTGACTCAAGGTGCTTAACATCTTCCTCTTTGAAGGGATACAGTCTCTGCACCTTAGAGGGTAGGGAACTCCTCTTGTCTACCTTGGCCCACTCTTCCAAGATAATCTCTCCCAGTTCTCCCAGCAGTGGAAAGTGGGGACACTCTCTGCTGAGCTGTTTGAAAAATGTATTTTGTTTTGGAGAGGAAACTGCAGGCTCCTCCAGCCCTAGAGCTTCCATGACCGCTCTGACCATGGCCGTAACTAAGGCATATTGAAAGCCAACTGTGGGATCCTCTGCCTCTGACTCACTGTCTGAGGGCACAACTGAAGGTCTGCTGACCTGGGCAGACTTCCCCCATTCTGAATACACAGTCTCTCCTGAAGGGCCAGGTGAATCAAACATAAGGTCCTGGGGTCTGCTTGACTCTTTCTCCATGAGGGAGTCTTGCACCACCTGCCTGAGTAATGTTTCCAGGCGCTGATCCGGTCCTTCTCTTTCATTTGCCACTTTCCCAAAACAGAAATTGCAGAGAGATCTTCCCGCCGGAACCCCAGTCCTACATCCCCAACAAGAATTCTCAGGCCTTTCCCTAGGACGTGAGGGGGGAGGGGGTGCCGGCTCCCTACTGCGGTGGCTTGACCGGGAGTGGGACCCATGTTTTGACCTAGAGGAAGAGTGCCGGTGGTGTGATTTTGAACTGCTTCTTCTCCTGGAATCTTCCTGACATTTAGACCTAGAAGGGCTAAGAAGGAAAAAGAGAGCCAGAGGTAGACAATAGAGAGAGAGAGAGAAACAAACGTAAGACACAGGCACTAAGAGCTCCTCTCCCCCTGTCCACAGGAATCACAATACCTGCTGTGAGAGGTTTGGCCACCAGGGGGCAGTGAGGCATCCATAGCAAACCTTGAACGTCTACAGAGAGAAAAAAGACAAAACATCAGCCTGTCACCCCCTTCTGAACAGTCACCCAGACCATTGAGTGCCTACCTGAAGCCGTGGATCAGAGAGCCTGGGGAAGCTACCGCAATGCCCGTACGCATTCCCAGACTCTACTGAACTCCCACAACTTTTAAACACGGCACCGCCGTGACGTCACACCAGCGCCGGCGACCGCTCGTTCGCGCCCGAACGAACGCGCGCACCAAGCCTCGATCGCGCCGCATCTGCACATGCGCAGTGCGGCCGCGACGACCGACACTGGGACGCAGATCCAGCCAAACCCCCAACCACCCCCGTGGTCGCATCTAGCATGGACGCTGCCAGGAAGAGTAGGAGCCACGGCCGAACCTGCGAGGAGAGGAAGCAAAGGAAGAAACAGGCAAGTGTCCTAACACAAATGACACATACTACTGCCATGTATAAAATATGCAAAAAGAAAAATGACTTACCAATCCCCTACGATCGTGGCGGACAGGGTGCTTGAAACATGCACACACACACCGGACTTTTGCAGATAGGGCCACCTGCTCACAGCAAGGCTATCGGCCATTGCGCACTCTTCAGGGGTCCTGACTTCAGCGCTACTCTGCATTACACTCCATACCCTTCCTTAGTGGGGCTTATCGGAGGAGAGCAAACCTGGCAAACCAGCCGGACACCGATCGTAGTGGGGACACCATAAGGTAGAGAACCGTCCAACCGGTCCTACGGAGGAGGACAAAAAAGGAACACGGATGTTAGGGAGGAGCAAAGATTTATGGGAGCAGAGTCCTATAGGGTAGTTATGGAGGCGGAGCCTACCCACACGTATGCTGCCATGGAGTCTGTCAGGAAATATATTTTTTTATTTAGTTTTTTTTTTTTAATTTTGTTTATAGTGAAAAAAAATTAAAAAAACGCAGAGGGGATCAAATGCCACCAAAAGAAAGCTCTATTTGTGGGGAAAAAAGGACATCCATTTTATCTGTGTACAGCGTTGCATGACTGCACGATTGTCAGTTAAAGTAACGCAGCGACGTATCGCAAAAAATGGCCTGGTCATGAAGGGGGTAAAGCAGGGCTTGACAAATTTGCTTTTAATCTAGGAGCCAGCTAAAAAAGTTAGGAGCCAGTTTTTTTAGCGTAGTGTGGGGTTGTCAGCGCCCCCCGGGGGTAAGGCAAGTAATTTGCGCCCCCCTAACTTACTCACAGCAGAGCAGCCAGTCAATAACTCCAACGTAACATCTTTACATCAGGGTTATAGGCTGGCCAGAAAGAGTGACACTAAAAAACTGTTATAGGAGAAACTCCTTATTATGCCGAATGCATCGTGACTGCGGCATGTAAAACGCCCTCATCTGCTGTTCAACGAAGCTTAAGGGGGGCCATTGGTGGGTGGCACAAACATTACTCTACTGCACACTTTCAAAACCCAACTGCACATCTAAATGAACCCTTAGTGACACTTTAAATAAAATACAAAAAAAGGTGAAAGAAGTATTCCAGTGCTGCTGATCTTCTGCTGCCTCTTTGCAGCCACTCCCTGCCTACATGGGTGTCCCCCACGGTTACTATTCATTGCTCTGGTGGGTTTCTGGTCACCATGAAATACTGGAGCCCAGCTGCACATAAAGAGTGGTAATTGTTGATGGTACACAGGGCTTTATCACAATTTTATTGCTTAAAGTAAAGATCATGATTCTCTCACGATTCTCGCACTGTAACATCATCTTTCACATTATACAAAAAAAAAATGTGCTAACTTTACTGTTTCGTTTTTTATTTTTTATTCATTAAAGTGTATTTTATCCAAAAAATTCAGTTTGAAAGACCGCTGCGCAAACACTGTGCGACATAAAATATTGCAACAACCGCCATTTTATTCTCTAGAGTCTCTGCTAATATATATATATATATAATGTTTGGAGGTTCTAAGTAATTTTCTAAATACTGGATTTTTACTTGTAAGCAACAAATGTCAGAAAAGGCTTAGTGGTTAAACCTCCCTCATACAGACCCGAGTTCATTCCTTTGATATAAGAACCAAGAGATACTTTGTTTTTCTTTCTAAGTAGAAACAAATATCCAGGCAGCCTGCCAAGTTTAACAGCAGTTAGAGCCGGTTCACACTTGAGCGGCGCGACTTGCAGGGCGAAGCAAGTCGCCCCGCTCGAGGCAACCTCAGCGCGGCTTGCAAGGAGACTTCTATCATAGAAGTCAATGGAAGTCGCACTGAGGTCGCCCTGAAAATAGCGCAGGAACCTTTTTCTAAGTCGGAGCGAAGCGCCTCGCTCCTATTAGAACGGTTCCATTGCACAGCATTGAGGCGACTTGTCAGGCGAATCAAGTCACCTGACAAGTCGCCTAGATGTGAACGGGCCCTGAGATTAAGCAGAGATTAATCAGAGACGTTGTGTTTTGAGATAGTGAGGGGAGAGAAGGAACGGCTGCCACTTGCCAGGAGGTGGTTTCTGGTCGCCATGGCGACCTGGCGCCTGGTGATTGTTGAGCCCTAGGGTAAATCCTTCCGGGGCTGAAGTGGTTAAAAGCAAAAAGCTAAAAAAAAAAAAGTGATCTTTTGCTTTAAAAAAACAAATTGTTTACTTATGCCCTAGACCGGGAGTGACATCATGACATTGCTCTGGTCCTCCAAGATCATAGAGGGGATCAGAGATGATCTGGTTTCTGGTAACCTCTATGGCCAGCCGTGCGAACCATCGGATCATTTTTCAGGCATGCCGGTAAAAACGGTAAACCTGAGAAACAATGGCGAGGGGGGTTTTCCCCCCTCCCGCTGCTTCTGAAAGCGATCCAGCGACCAGCACCTAATTAGCTGCTTGGACAACTTTCATGAGAGAGCCAGTCACCGACTGAAAATAAAAATACCGGGGTTATGGGTGATAGCTTTATCCATAACCCGGTAAACCATTTGCAAGCCACAACATATACAGTATATACGTATTGTGGTTAGAAAGTGGTTATAAATGCAATGGATGGCCGCACACTTCACAGAGACGATGCAAAAAGACTTTAGCGTAGAACCCAAATATCAGGAGCTCAACGATAGGGGTTGCAGGGGTTGCAATTGCAACCGGGCCCCATGGTTCAGGGTGCCCGTGTGCCTCCCTTGTACACCTGGATAGGAGGGATGGCGGGGGAGGCCTTTAGAGGAACCAATCTCCTCCATTTTCCCCCTAAGGCAGGAGGTTGGTTCCTCTATATGCTGGCCCCACCTCCCCTCCTATCCAGATTACTTGTCTTCTGCTGTTCTCAGGATCCCTGCGTGCTTCCCTGGTCCCCCCCACAGAGCTGCTGTCTTCCCCCCTCCTGTAGAAGATGAGTCATGATGGAGAGATGGGAACGGGTCAGTAAATTTGTCATTTACCGGCTCCTTCCTTTTCTGAATGGACAGAGTCAGTGATTGGTACCAATTGGTTCATTCATAACTGAAGCATAGTAAACTGTTTTTTACTATACTTCCGTTTCTGAATGATTGGGAGGCTCGGTGCACAGCTATTCCTGTCCATTCATTCTGTGCAGCTGAGGCTCCACAGATGGAGATTGAGGGCTGAGGTTTGTTTACCCCCTGATATCTCATCAAAGCCCCCAACAGGGCTCCTTAAAAAAATTGTAAAAAATTCTAAAAATAAAAACAAAATAAAAGTAAATGGTAAAAAAAAATAATAAAATGAAAATAAAAATTACAAACTACTGACACCAGTGAGGGAACTATCAGGATTGCAAAGGTTGCAATTGTGACCGTGCCCTGGCATTTCACCACCATGGGAAGATGGCAAAAAGGGGCCCGCTGCACAACTTGTGAAAGGGCCCCGCTGTGGGACCGTAATAAAGGGACCCGTGATGGGAGTAAAGGGCCCCAGGATCAGTGGGAAGAGGGAAGGGCCCTGGCCAGGGGGCCTTCATAATTTCTTGCACCGGGGCCCTGAAGGTTCCTAGTTACGCCTCTGCCTCAAATCAATATACAAAAACATTACAGCACCTAGGCACAGCAGGAGGGATTGATGTGTTTCATGCTGATTAAGTGCTATTCAGCGTGAAATGCATCAATCCCTCCTGCTGTGCCTAGGTGCTGTAATGTTTTGTATATTTAGTATATTGTACCGAAAGGGAAAAAGGGAAGTGGGGGGAATGCTATTGGGATTATAGCGGTGCTATGATTCAGTTCACAACAGAAATTTGAATAAAAACAATAATTTTATTGATATTGATTAAAATTGGTATCCAGTAAAACTCAGACAACAATCCGACAAAATACAATACATGTAGAAGAAAAAGTTGCATGAGTTGCACCGTTGTAGTGATGACGGTATAATATGATGGTCCACATTCTACATGTTTCGCCCAGTTATGGCTTCATCAGGGATTTAAATAGGCCATCAAACAGATGCTCAATGCTATAAATTAACAGAAAAGTACAGAGAAAAACAATAAGTAGTATATAGTGATTCATAGCAAAGATCATAATTGAAAATTATTTTTAATTTGGAGTAATTGTGTTCACCTCCCGCAACTTGACTCAACCCCCAAAAGGCCAGGTACAGGTCAGATTCCCCGCTACAGCGTGCGTCACACCGAGGAAGGGGGGCGCTGTATGTCCACAGGCGACCAAATAGGGCCCCCTAGATGTTAAATGATAACGCATAATAAGTATCCAAAAAAGGTGCATCATTAAAAACGAATTCATGTGTTGCCAAAATATGGCACTCCACAGATCATAGAAGACATAAAAAATAATAATTTTCTATTCAAACATTCACTATAACACTCACTAAGTAGTTGTCACTTATGATTGGACCACTAGAGGGCGCACCACGCCATAGGATCATCAAACAACACAGAAGATGATATAACCAAAAGGCCAAATAGGCTGGAAAGAACAAATACTAGTAAGTTTTCACACAGTCAACATCACGAATATGACAGCAGAGGTAATAATTCCAAACAGAGTAAGTTTAACAAATAATAAACAAAAAGGAAGCGTGGCTGATCACTATGCAAGGTGCGCGCCTTACAAAGCATAAGCAAGGCTGCACCTGCAATTCCAAGTTCATTCATTTACTTTCATGTTTGACCGCATAGATGGCAGAGCAGTCAATGAAGTCAAAGAAGCTGGGACTAAACAAACAGCAAAGTAACCAGATAAGAGTTGCTAAGCTAATTTTCAACTTCAATTCATCAGCGTGTCAAGTTCCCTTAGTGGTTCCAGTGCAGCCGAGCTGGAACACTGAGTGAGAGGCCGGCCTATAAGGCCGCCTGCCTGCGTCGGCGTGTGACTTCACCGACGCAGGCCCGGGATATCAGGGAGGCCACCGCGCATGCGCCAACCCAGCAAGGCCACGGCGCGAACTACACTTCCCCTATGCCCTCACTTGGGCGCATCCCAGGGGGGGAGGTAGAAGCGCTGTGATGGATTAGATGCGCTTCCAATCCCACACCCCCAGGGTGATGGGAATGCCTGTCACACCGCGACCTGCCGGGAACGGAGGGGGGTGCAATCCGGTGGCCCCAGAGGCGCCTCCAATGGGAGACAGAGGCGCCCCTCTCGTGTGAACAGGCAAACGCCCCCCCCACACCCTGGAACACCTACCGCAGACGAGGAAATGTAGAGCCGGCCCCGGCCATTATATCGGATGAGTCAGAACGGGATACATTGTCTAATGCAAACACAAGTCTCCAAAATAACTAAAGATTTGACTATACAAAAAGAAACAAACAGAAATAAGTGAGAGGTATAATAATGAATATAATAATAAAGGATTTGAAGCATTGAATCACTATACACATGATTTACAAAAAAACTCAATAGTTTATATATATAATTGTATTGTACATATCAATCAAAGAATAACATACTTTTAGTATGGCTGAAGGTGAAACAAATGAGGGGGGGATTTGGGAGATCAAATGGGGGTGGACAAGGGAGAAGGGACTGGGGAGGAGGGGGGGAGGATATTGGGGGGGGGGGGGGAATATATGTATATTGATTTTTGGGTTCTTCAATAAAGTCTTTTTGCATCACCCCTGTGGAGTGTGTGGCCACCCATTACAATTATATCGCTGTGTCGGAGGCGAGTCGGGTGGCACCTGACCTCTAATACCGGGACAGAGAGAAAGGGGCTTACTTGCACAGACCTGCAGCGGTGCTTTTTCTCTTTGTGTTTGAACATTGAATCATATCCCCATGCTACAATATTCAATAAAGTCTGAGAAAGGCTGTAGCTAATTTTTTTTTCACTTAAACAGGTGGATGTGGGGTGTTCAATAAAATGCTGAGCGATTTCTAGGAAGATCTGGGATTTCTGGAGGTTAGGTGGAAGCTTAACCACTTCAGCCCCGGAAGGATTTCCAGCTTTAGGACCGGAGCCCTTTTTGCGATTCGGCGCTGCGTCGCTTTAACTGAAAATTGCGCGGTCGCGCGACGTTGTACCCAAACAAAATTTGCGTCCTTTTTTTTCCCACAAATAGAGCTTTCTTTTGGTGGTATTTGATCACCTCTGCGTCATTTCTGATCGCCGCTATAAACAAATGATCGCCGCTATAAACAAAAGAAGAGCGACAATTTTGCAAAAAAAACCCAAATTTCTTACTTTTTGCTAAAATACAAATCCAAAAAAAAAAATACAAAAAAACATTTTTTTCATCGTTTTTGGCCGATTTATATTCTTCCTCATATTTGTGATAAAAAAAAATCGCAATCGGCCTTTATTGATCGGTTTGCGCAAAAGTGGCCGCGTTTACGGATGATGAGAATTCATTTTTGGGTTTTTTATTTTTTTTTTTATTTTTTACTAGTAATGGCGGCGATCTGCGATTTTTAGCGGTACTGCGATATTTCAGTGGACATGTCGGACCATTTTGACACTTTTTTGGGACCATTGGCATTTATACAGCGATCGGTGCTATAAAAATGCACTGATTACTGTGTAAATGCCATTGGCAATGAAGGGGTTAACCTACAGGGGGCGCTCTAAGGGTTAACTGTGTTCCCTGGGCGTTCTAACTGTGGGGGGACTGCCCTGGCTGGGGAAGGGAAGTGATCACAGCCCTTCCCCCTCACACAGAAAGGAGATCCGTGTTTACTTACACGGACCTCCGTTCCTTCACTCCTGGGGGGCCATCGCGGGTAGCCGGCGGCAATCGAAGCCACCGCACCCGCTCCCTGGCCCTCTCTGAACACAGTGAGTGCGCGCGCGCTCACTAGGCTCTGTCTCGCGGCCGCCGTCCTATGACGGCGATTCGCGTTACAGAGCCACTCTGTCGCTGTCAATTGCCGATCAGCCGTCAGCAAGCGGTTAAAGCCCAACTTTTTTTTTTTTTATAAATAGTCTTCCAGCCGGGGGTTTAAAATAGAAAAGCAGCTCTGGCTTTAATATTTCTGCTCACCGCTGTCTTCAGCAGTAATCTATTTTTGTCACTAGATGTCCTCAGTCTGCTGGGTTGAATGACACTCTGCACCAGCCATTCCCAACCAGGGTTCCTCCAGGGTTGGCTAGGGGTTAGCTGTTGCTAACTGTCCTCCCATCTGATGGTGCCTACATAGTTCCAGGGCCAATGCCAATTGACAGAGCCAGCGTCTTAACTGCAAGGGTATCATTCTGGCCACCCCTCTAAGAGTGGCATTCTTCAGACCTACCTCCACCAACATAGAGGTCATTTTTCCAATGACCCCTGATGGACTAATCTTACCGGGGTTCCCTGAGATCTAAAAAATATTTCAAGGGTTCCTCTTGGGTAAAAAAGTTTGAGAAAGGCTGGAAGACTGAGGACATACGCTGTGCGCTTAGAGTCAG
>BLSH010187100.1:81415-96144 GCA_018402905.1 Glandirana rugosa
CTCCGTCGTCTTACCCGCCTGTGAGTAGGCTGGCTCTCCCCCATGCTGGTAATAGCTGGCTGCAGAAGGGGGTTGTGGCACAGAAGCTCTCTCTCTCCCTGCAGCTCATCATCCCCCCCCCCGCGCGCCGCTGCCCTGATTGACAGCCCACACAGCTCTTCTCTCTGTTACCTCCATCGGCTCAGCTCCATCCAGCCCTGGCGATGCTTCCTCCCCGGCAGGACCCTCCTCTTCCCCTCCCTGCCACATCCTCCGGGTGTGCAGGGAATCAGGATCGCTCCACAGATCACTAAGTGGGGGGTAACAACGGGGGAGGGGGGTTGACCTGCACCCCCATGTCCGGCCGCTGGGATGAGTGTCCGCCCATTCTGCTGCCTCGGCTCGGACATTACAGTGCTGGTCCCGCTCCCTCCCCAAGTTACAGTTTCAGTTTCTCTCCCCACTGCCTGGCCATGGAGCTCACAGGCAGACGCAGCTGTAGACCGGAGCGCAGCCCGAGTCTTGTGTCAGCAGAGTCGGCTCTTCAATTAGGCAGTCGCGAGGCCCCTGTGAGGGCGAGGCCTTAGGCGACCGCCTAATTTGCCTAATTAGAGAGCCGCCTCTGTTCCTGGGTGCGGTGGGTAGTAGCAGGCGTACTGTCTAGGGGACGCTCGCTCCGCTTTTGCAACCTGCTTCCTCTTTTGCTGTGCTGGTGCCCCTGTGTGCGACCACCACCTCTTCCTCCAAACTGCACACGTCGCTCGCATGACCCTCACTCCATGTGGGGTCTAGGACCTCATCATCCTCCACATCATCTTCCACCCACCCTTCACCACTGCCCTCCTTGTCAGTCTGCACACTGTGGAAAGCTGCAGCAGTTGGCACCTGTGTTTCGTCATCATCATCACAGACATGCTGCCGTGGTGTTTCCATGTCCTCATCCTGAACCAGAAGTGGTTGGGCATCAGTTCACTCAATGTCTTCCACTTCTGGGTGTGGATGGCCCACAGAAAGCACAGCAGCAGCGTCATCAAAAAGCATAAGAGACTGCTCCATGACTTGGGGCTCAGACTGCTTGGCTGATTTACAAGGGGCTGAGGTGAAAGACAGATGGCCATGGGGTTCAGGTGCCAACTCTGAGCTTTCATCAAGGGACCGGATGGAAGACAATGTAAAGGAACTGGAGGCATTGTCAGCCACCCAATCTACTATCGCCTGTACTTGTTCTGACTTCACCATTCGTTGAGCGCCATTCGGGCCTACCATATAACGTTGAAGGTTCTGTCGGCTATCTGAGGAAGGTGTTTACCTTGTGCGTGTAGCTGGCACACCTCGACCACGTCCTCTCCTTGCAACAGGAGCTTCAGCAACACCACCAACACCAGCAGCACCAGCAGCACCACGACCACCACCACATCCCTTATTTGACGCTCTCTTCATTCTGGACACAAATGTACTATTTAGCACTATTTATTAATACAAAAAAAAAAAGAATAATAAATTATTATTCTTATTTTTTTAACAGAAAATTGTAGATGCACTTTTTATTTTTGTGCAAGAAATGCACCGCTCACACCAGCAGCAAGAACCTCTCCCTACACCAGTATGAGATGATTTTAGAACGATAATCTGTCTTTCACAGCACTGACAGGAACCTCTCCCTAATGCAGTAGGAGATGGCTTTATAACGATAAACTCTCCCTCAGAGCACCAACAGGAACCTGGCCCTAATGCAGTAGTAGTTGGTTGTTTTTAGAACGATAAACTCTCCCTCAGAGCACCAACCGGAACCTGGTCCTATTGCAGTAGTAGTTGTTTTTAGAACGATAAACTCTTCCTCAAAGTACCAACAGGAACAAGGCCCTAATGCATTTGTAGTTGTTTTTAAAACGATAAACTTTCCCTCAAAGCACCAACAGGAACCTGGCCCTAATGCAGTTGTAGTTGTTTTTAGAATGATAAACTCTCCCTCAGAGCATCAACCGGAACCTGGCCCTAATGCAGTTGTAGTTGTTTTTAGAATGATAAACTGTCCCTCACAGTACCAACAGGAAAGTGGCCCTATTGCAGTCGTAGTTGTTTTTAGAACAATAAATTGTGCCTCAGAGCACCAACAGGAACCTGGCCCTAATGCAGTAGTAGTTGTTTTTAGAACGATAAACTCTCCCTCAGAGCACCAACTGGAACATGGCCCTATTGCAGTAGTAGTTGTTTTTAGAACGATAAACTGTCCCTCAGAGCACTAACAGGAACCTGGCCCTATTGCAGTAGTAGTTGTTTTTAGAACGATAAACTCTCCCTCAGAGCACCAACAGGAACCTGGCCCTAATGCAGTTGTAGTTGTTTTTAGAACGATAAACTGTCCCTCAGAGCACCAACAGGAACCTGGCCCTATTGCAGTTGTAGTTGTTTTTAGAACGATAAAATCTCCCTCAAAGCACCAACAGGAACCTGGCCCTAATGCAGTTGTAGTTGTTTTTAGAATTTTAGAATGATAAACTCTCCCTCAGAGCACCAGCAGGAACCTGGCCCTATTGCAGTAGTAGTTGTTTTTAGAACGATAAACTGTCCCTCAGAGCACCAACAGGAATCTGGCCCTAATGCAGTTGTAGTTGTTTTTAGAACAATAAACTGTCCCTCAGAGCACCAACAGGAACCTGCAGTTGTAGTTGTTTTTAGAACGATAAAATCTCCCTCAAAGCACCAACAGGAAACTGGCCCTAATGCAGTTGTAGTTGTTTTTAGAATGATAAACTCTCCCTCAGAGCACCAACCGGAACCTGGTCCTATTGCAGTAGTAGTTGTTTTTAGAACGATAAACTGTCCCTCAGAGCACCAACAGGAACCTGCAGTTGTAGTTGTTTTTAGAACGATAAAATCTCCCTCAAAGCACCAACAGGAAACTGGCCCTAATGCAGTTGTAGTTGTTTTTAGAACGATAAACTCTCCCTCAAAGCACCAACAGGAACCTGGCCCTAATGCAGTTGTAGTTGTTTTTAGAACGATAAACTCTCCCTCAGAGCACCAACCGGAACCTGGCCCTATTGCAGTAGTAGTTGTTTTTAGAACGATAAACTGTCCCTCAGAGCACCAACAGGAACCTGGCCCTAATACAGTTGTAGTTGTTTTTAGAACGATAAACTGTCCCTCAGAGCACCAACAGGAACCTGGCCCTAATACAGTTGTAGTTGTTTTTAGAACAATAAACTCTCCCTCAGAGCACCATCGGAACCTGGCCCTATTGCAGTAGTAGTTGTTTTTAGAACGATAAACTCTCCCTCAGAGCACTAACAGGAACTTGGCCCTAATGCAGTTATAGTTGTCTTTAGAACAATAAACTGTCCCTCAGAGCACCAACAGGAATCTGGCCCTAATGCAGTTGTAGTTGTTTTTAGAACGATAAACTGTCCCTCAGAGCACCAACAGAAACCTGGCCCTAATGCAGTTGTAGTTGTTTTGAGAATGATAAACTGTCCCTCAGAGCACCAACAGGAACCTGGCCCTAATGCCATTGTAGTTGTTTTTAGAATGATAAACTGTCCCTCAGAGCACCAACAGGAATCTGGTCCTATTGCAGTAGTAGTTGTTTTTAGCACGATAAACTCTCCCTCAGAGCACCAACAGGAACCTGGCCCTATTGCAGTAGTAGTTGTTTTTAGAACGATAAACTGTCCCTCAGAGCACCAACAGGAATCTGGTCCTATTGCAGTAGTAGTTGTTTTTAGCACGATAAATTCTCCCTCAAAGCACCAACAGGAACCTGGCCCTAATGCCGTTGTAGTTGTTTTTAGAACGATAAACTCTCCCTCAAAGCACCAACAGGAACCTGGCCCTATTGCAGTAGTAGTTGTTTTTAGAACGATAAATTGTCCCTCAGAGCACCAACCGGAATCTGGCCCTAATGCAGTTGTAGCTGTTTTTAGAATGATAAACTGTCCCTCAGAGCACCAACAGGAACCTGGCCCTAATGCAGTCGTAGTTGTTTTTAGAACAATAAACTCTCCCTCAAAGCACCAACAGGAACCTGGCCCTAATGCAGTTGTAGTTGTTTTTAGAACAATAAACTCTCCCTCAAAGCACCAACAGGAACCTGGCCCTAATGCAGTTGTAGTTGTTTTTAGAATGATAAACTGTCCCTCAGAGCACCAACAGAAACCTGGCCCTAATGCCATTGTAGTTGTTTTTAGAACGATAAACTCTCCCTCAAAGCACCAACAGGAACCTGGCCCTATTGCAGTTGTAGTTGCTTTTAGAACGATAAACTCTCCCTCAGAGCACAAACCGGAACCTGGCCCTATTGCAGTAGTAGTTGTTTTTAGAACGATAAACAATGTGTGCGTTACTGCCAGTTTAACGCCATATAGTTCTGTGTGCGTTACTGCCAGTTTCACGCCATATAGTTTTGTGTGCGTTTCTGCCAGTTTAACGCCATATAGTTCTGTGTGCATTACTGCAAGTCTAACGCCATTTACTTCTGTGTGTGTTACTGCAAGTTTAACACCATTTACTTATGTGTGCGTTACTGCCAGTTTAATGCGATATAGTTTTTTTGCGTTCTTGCAAGTTTAACACCATTTACTTCTGTGTGCATTACTGCAAGTTTAACACCATTTACTTCTGTGTGCATTACTGCCAGTTTAATGCTATATAGTTTTGTGCGTTACTGCAAGTCTAACGCTATTTACTTCTGTGTGTGTTACTGCAAGTTTAACATTTACTTCTGTGTGCGTTACTGCCAGTTTAATGCCATATAGTTTTGTGGGTTATTGTAAGTTTAATGGCATTTACTTCTGTGTGCATTACTGCAAGTTTAACGCCATTTACTTCTGTGTGCATTACTGCCAGTTTAACTGCATATAGTTCTGTGTGCGTTACTGCCAGTTTAACGCCATATAGTTTTGTGCATTACTGCAGGTTTAACACCATTTACTTATGAGTGCATTACTGAAAGTTTATCGCCATTTACTTCTGTGTACGTTATTGACAGTTTAACGCCATATAGTTCTGTGTGCGTTACTGCCAATTTAACGCCATTTGCTTCTGTGTGCATTACTGCCAGTTTAATACAATATAGTTTTGTGCGTTACTGCAAGTTTAATGCCATTTACTTCTGTGTGTGTTATTGCCAGTTTAACGCCATGTAGTTCTATGTGCATTACTGCAAGTTTAACGCTATGTCGTTTTGTGTGTTACTGCAAGTTTAACACCATTTACTTCTGTGTGCATTACTGCAAGTTTAACGCTATGTAGTTTTGTTGTTACCTCAAGTCTAATGCCATTTACTTCTGTGTGCATTACTGCCAGTTTAACGCCATATCGTTTTGTGAGTTACTGTAAGTTTAACGCCATTTACTCATGTGTGCATTACTGCCAGTTTAACACCATATAGTTCTGTGTGCGTTACTGCCAGTTTAACGGCATATAATTTTGTGTGCATTACTGCCAATTTAACGCCATATAGTTTTGTGCTTTACTGCATGTTTAACGCCATTTACTTCTGTGTGCGTTACTACCAGTTTAACGCCATATAGTTTTGTGTGCGTTACTGCCAGCTTAACGCCATATAGTTTTGTGTGCATTACTGCAAGTTTAACACCATTTACTTTTGTGTGCGTTACTGCCAGTTTAACGCCATATAGTTCTGTGTGCGTTACTGCCAGTTTAACGCCATATAGTTTTGTGCGTTACTGCAAGTTTAACGCCATTTACTTCTGTGTGTGTTACTGTAAGTTTAACGTCATATAGTTTTGTGCGTTACTGCGAGTTTAACGTCATTTACTTCTGTGTGCATTACTGCCAGTTTAACACCATTTATTACTGTGTGCATTACTGCCAGTTTAACGCCATATACATCTGTGTACATTACTGCCAGTTTAACTCCATATAGTTCTGTGTGCGTTACTGCCAGTTTAACGCCATATAGTTCTGTGTGCGTTACTGCCAGTTTAACGCCATATCGTTTTTTTGCGTTACTGCAAGTTTAATGCCATTTACTTCTGTGTGCGTTACAGCAAGTTTAACGCCATTTACTTCTGTGTGCATTACTGCAAGTTTAACACCATATAGTTTTGTGCGTTACTGAGAGTTTAACGCCATTTACTACTGCGTGCATTACTGCCAGTTTAACGCCATATAGTTCTGTGCGCGTTACAGCCAGTTTAATGGTATATAGCTGTGTGCGTTACTGCAAGTTTGACACCATACAGTCGTGTGCGTCACTGTATGTTTGACGCATTATATTGCAGTATATTATAGTGTATTCGTGGAGTATGTCTGTGTAGCGTGAGTACTCAAATTAAAGTGCACCAAACACCACTTTACATTGATTAAAGTGCATCTGCGTACAGATTTCCACTTCTTCTTTACATTTGCTAATAATGCCCGCCTCCTCGCTCCCAATAATGTTTGGGAGGACAACAAGGAGAGGCAGACATTCCTTTGGCACTGTAAGGGGACCAGCAACAAATGTGTCCACAGGCAAAGGTGGACGTGGTGGTCAGTCCTCTGGCAGGGCATCATTTCCTCTGTTTAGTGAGTTTGCCCGTGCTATCCAGCCACAACATGCAGAGTAAGTGGTGGACTGGCTTACTAAACCTTCCTCCACCTCATCCTCTGTCATGCAAGCAGAGACAAGTGTGCAGTCCTCTGCACTTGCCAGAGTGGATAAATCTGCCATAGCCCCAAAATCACCCATGGAGCAGTCAGTTGAGTTATTTGACCACAGCGCCAGCCACTTGTTCCTTGATGATGCCCAGCCATTACTGGATTCAGATGTTGGTTCTCAGGTTGAGGATGACAGGAACATGAGCCTAGAGAGAGGGGAGAAGACTGGTAGACAAATTGGCATTCATGTTCAGCCAGCCGCAGCGTATTGCCAAGTTGTCTCTAGTGGTAATGATGATGATGAAGATGGAGATGGTGATGAGGTCACTGATGCAACTTGGGTGCCAGCTAGAGCAGAGGAGGAAACTGAAGGTGAGGCAGCACAACTCCAAGGAGGCCAAAATCAAGAAAGAGTAGAGAGCAGCCACCCTCTTCCATCATATTCTACAGCTGTTATCTCCTGGCCCACTTCCCAAAGCTCAGCTGCCTGAGCCTTTTTCAGCACATCTACAGCAGATCGCACTGTTGCTATCTGCAAACTGTGCCTCAGGCACATCAAATGTGGCAAAAACACCAGCCATTTGGGTACCACATGCTTAACAAGGCATTTAACGTCCAACCACTCAGCCCATTGGCAAGAGCACCTAAAAGCCACACAAAAGGGGCACAAATCTGTCCCTCCTCCTCCTCCTTACACACTTCAGTCTGCCCCTGCTATACCAAGTCATTACCTCTCAGCAGCCTCCACTGACAGAAATGATGGTATAGCACAGGGTGTCCCAGGTCCTAGCAACACATCTGCCAGCAGCACACCACCAGCTGACTGTAGCCAGCAAATTTCTCTGCCCCATCTGCTGCAGCAGTCCCTGCCACATGCCCAGCGTATAAATGCAAGCTTGTCAAAGCTGTTGGCTCTCCAACTTCTGCCTTTCACCCTGGTGGATTCTGCCCCCTTCCATGAATTCGCACAATGTGCTGTACCACAATGGCAGGTTCCCAGCCGCTACTACTTTTCACGTAAGGCCATTTCATCTCTCTACCATCACGTGGAAGGGAATGTTCTGGCATTGTTGGGGAAGGCAGTCAGCCGTAAAATCCACCTTACTGCTGACACGTGGTCCAGCAAGCATGGGCAGGGACGATATATTTCATTCACAGCACACTGGGTAACGCTGCTTGCAACTCAAAAGGATGCAGGACAGGGCTCGGTGCTGCAGCTTGTTGTGCCCCCATGTCTCCATACAGCTGGTGGTGATGATGCCAGATGTGTGAACTCTACCCCCTCCTCCTCTGCCACCTAAATGCCCTCCTCTGCAGAATTGTCCTATGAACATCAGGTACCCCCTAAGCGTTCAAAGGGCTATTCCATGAGTCAGGCTAAAAGGTGCCATACAGTGCTTCAGCTGGTGTGTCTAGAGGACAGGAACCACACCGGACCAGATATTCTTGCAGCTCTGCAGGGACAGGCCCAGAGGTGGTTCACACCATGCCAGCCAGAGCCAGGAATGGTGGGGTGCGATAATGGCTCAAACCTCCTGTCCGCCCTTAGACAGGGAAAGTTGACACATGTGCCATGCCTCTCACATGTCCTCAATTTGGTGGTGCAGCATTTCCTAAATAAATACCCAGGGTTGGAAGATGTGCTAAAGCTGGCCATAAGAATCTGTAGCCATTTCAGGTGATCATACGCAGCCAGTGCTCAGTTGGCTGAAATTCAGCGGGAATTATGACATGCCCACCAGGTAGAACTTGATTTTGGCAATGATGCAGCAGCTTAACATGCACTAGAGGGCCGTCAATGAGTACCTCTACGAGTACGGCACAACGACAGGCTCGGGCCGCCTTTGCTTTTTTTCCCCATGCCAATGGCTGATCATTAAGGATGCATGCACTGTACATACACTGTACTGTCACCATTTGAGGAGGCCATAAGGATGGTGAGCCATGACAGTGTTTGCATCAGTGACACAATCACTGTTGTGTTGCTGTTGGAGCAGACTTTGCGTGGCATTATGAACAGGGCACTGGAGGCAAAGCAGCAGGAGGAAGAGGAGGACTTCCTTTCCTCTCAAGGCCCACTTTATCCAGACACCATCATTCCTATGTCACAGAACACACAGAAGGAGAGAGGGGGCGAGGATGAGGAGGAGGATTCTGGCACTTTCATAGGCTTCAAAGAAGAGGGAGAAATACATCAATCTGTAAGCAATGACTTTCCAACCCCAGGACTCTTGGAAGTAGTACGTGGCTGGGAGGAGGAAGTTCCAGACGCTGTCATCCTGAGTAACCCCAAGGAGTCTGCTTCTCAAGTCTCGGCAAATTTGAGGCGCATGGGCAACCTCATGCTTCAAAGCCTGTGAAAGGACCCGGGAATATGTGGCATAAAGGAGAATGATCATTACTAGTTGGCAACCCTCCTTGAACACCATTATGAGGGGAAGGTCTCAGAACTCATCCCGTCCCCACAGAGAGTGCAGAAGATAAAATCTCTTGAGGACACGTTGAAGAGGATTTTATTGAACGTTTTTACCGACTCCAGTAGGTTACAGTGTTGTGGAAAACATAGTTTCTGTTGGTCAAGAGAGGAGCCTTGGAGAAGGCATCCGCCTAAGTGATGCATTTCGGAATTTTTGTTAGTTATCGTCGCCCAGGGCTGTCAGCTTTCACATCTCACCGGCAGTGTCTGCATCACATGGTGGACGATTGTCTCGGGGCCAAAACAGAGATGGATAGCTTTCCAGCTGATGATTCACTGGCTTACTGAGTCATGAGAATAGACCACTGGTGAGAACTTGCCCAGTATGGTATTGAGTTGTTGGGCTACCCTGCATCCAGCGTGCTTTCAGAACGGGCATTCAGTGCCGCAGAAGGTTTTGTTACTGATCATAGAACGCATCTGTCCATAGACTCCGTGGACAGTTTGACTTTTATAAAAATGAATCAGTCCTTCATTACCAGCTATGAACCTCCTGATGCCGATGTCACTGATTAAATGTTTTTGGGATGTGGAATCTCTGCAGGACTTCGAGGCTGCCTAGCTTTGAGGGTGCTCAATCATTTCACCTGGAAGAATGTTTTGTTATAGGTTTCATGGGCACAATTAACACCCAAAGACCAATTTTCCAGCACCTGTTTGACAGGTGCATATCATTGCAATTTTTTTTACAGAAAGGCCCATTCTTGCCTTCACGAAGAGCACCTCTATAGGGTTATGTTGTGAAGGTGCCACCGACACCCAAAGCCCAATTTTTCCACACCCGTTACTTCTATCCAAAGTCAGAGTTACACCAGAATTTATCCAAAAAATCTCCAATCTTGTTCCCAGTGCACTACATTGTGGCCTAATCATACACACTGGCTACCCAGCTGTTGCTGAGCAAAATAAAGGCAGCTTGCAGGGAAAATGTCTTTTTTTTTTTTGGCTTTATAAATGCAATTATTGCTGCAGCAGATTCTATACATGGTACAGATCTGCCACTTTACAGGTAGACTAAGGGGATCCTCCAGACACTATATTGGAAGGAATTTTTCATTTTTATGCTTTCACTTTAAAAATCAAAAAATCACTGCTCATTTAAAAATGACGTTTTTTACAAACTTTTTTCATTGATACATGTCCCCCAGGGCGGGACCCAGACCCCATAACCATTGTATGCCCAATTACTTGCATATAATCCTTCAAAATGGGCACTTTTGATTTTTGACGTTCGAGTCCCATTGACTTTAATGGGGTTCGTTATTCGGGTCTGAACAAACGTGATGTTCAAAACCTCTGGTGCATTCGGCCCATCCCTGATATGGACATCTTAACGAATGCAACATACAGGGATATGGGATTTAATATTGTCATAGACTTACACACACCACAGGCTGAATTGAATGGACTGGTGTCTTTATTCAACCTTACCAACTATGTAACTATGTAACCAGGCAGGTGGTGTGGCACAGGCATGAAGATACAGAAGCCAGGTGAAGAAATATGCCAGCTACGCAAGATCTCACCTGGAGTCAGAGAAGAAGTAAGGGAATAGGAGAGGGAAGTTATGAGTGTCATTGTCCTGGAAGGGGAAGGGCGAGTAAGATCTAGCGGTGGAGAGCATGAGGAATATATAGCATCAGCCAGAGGCGTAACTAGAACCTTCAGGGCCCCGGTGCAAGAAATTATGAAGGGCCCCCTGACCCCTGGCCAGGGCCCATCCCTCTTCCCACTGATCCCGGTGCCCTTTACTCCTATCATGGGTCCCTTTATTACGGTACTGCAGTGGGGCCCTTTCACAAGTTCTGCAGCAGGCCCCAGGGGGACCAGGGAAGCACACAGGGGCCCTGGGAACAGCAGAAGACAAGTAAACTGGATAGAGGAAAATGGAGGAGATTGGGTCCTCTAAATGCCACCCCCGCCATCCCTCCTATTCAGGTGTACAAGGGAGGCACATGGGCCCCCTGGACCATGGGGCCCGGTTGCAATTGCAACCCCTGCAACCCCTATCGTTACGCCCCTGGCATCAGCTTATTATATGTTCACTGTGGCCAAAGGTATATTCCTTTTTATAAGCTCCTGCGGGAGAGTTGGGAGGGGGGGGTGGGGGGTCGGTATAGAAAGATAATTAGGCATTAAGGAGGCCCACCGGTGGGAAACCTCCTCAGGTTTCCTCTCCTTGTGTCAAGGGTTTGAGGAAATCATACACACTGCAAGAGGTCATAGGAGGAAGGGAGGTGTTGTTCATGTAGCATATTTATCGGCTGGGGACTGGTTTGTCTAGAAGCTGGAGGTAGTGTTCAGTTGTCTGAACGCAAAGCCAGCAGGCCCGTGTATTTGTGTATTTAGGAGGGGAGTCTTTCGCTATGGAAACAAGCTCTTCCATCTCCCCAGTTTTGTTTAGGCGACTGAACCACTCTGAGATGGAGGGTGCGTGGGCCTAGCTCTAGTGAATGGATATGCACATCTTAGCGGCTTCACCATGTGCATTGCAGGCAACTTAAAATATGCTTTAGAAGGAAGCAAAATGTGGTGTAGCAAGTGTTGTGCCGGGAAGTAGTCCAGGGTGTATGATGTCACTTGGGAAATTTACAGAATGCACCTCGGGCCAGAAAGGTTGCAAGACAGGGCATTCCCACCAGACATGTAGCAATGTACTGGTCCCCAGGTGACAGCAAAAGCAGTGAGGCATTGAATTTGACGAAGAAGGATTTTATTAGTGTAACAGGGCTGGTGTCCGATACCGTCTTGATAGGAGTTTATAGTTTTTTCCTGAATCGAAACGTTTACGAATCCCTTGTGGATGTTTTAGAAAACTTGATCCCACTCATGAAGGGAGATATCACATTGCAGGGCCCAGGCATTGCAAGACTTCCACATGTCTGCAGGTTTGTTTGCCTAGAGAAGGTCGTGGACCATAGATATAACATGGTCTTGGAGCAAAGGTTTTCAAAGGGGGTAAGGGGTCGTAAGACAGCGAACATGGGCTTTAGAAGAAAGAGACATAGCACCTGGTTAAGTGTAAAAGTGTTTGTAAACCTCAGATATAAAATATGAACAAAGCATATCCCTCTATAGTGTGTACTTGTCTCAATCCAGAGCACTACGTGCCATTTCTGTCTGTTGCCTCCTTCCTCTGCTATCAGCATGAGTCACTTCTGACAAGTTTTTTCATGACACCAAGCGATAGAAGGTGACAGGGGAGGGAGCTCCATCTCATTGACAGCCTCAGCTCTTTTCCTGTGTGCTGTTTGGAGGGGGGTGTGTCTCTTCCCTCCAATCAGCTCTCAGAGTTCTTCCCACTGAGCTCTGCAGAGTGTAATTTCAGATCTCCACCCCGTTTTTTCTGAACTCTCAGACAAGCTGTATAAATTCTTCTAGTAGTGAGAAAAAGTTATAAAAGTGTGGCGCTTACTTACAAAAACGTCTATAATATATACATTATTAAATAATAGAGTGAATAAATGAAGTGAATAATTCAGAAGACTGAAGACGCCATCTTTGATGAAATGTACGTTGAAACGTGGGAGCATCACTTCCAAGTCCCGTGTGACATCATGTTTAAGCTGTGAACTGAAAGTGAGGCTTGGACTGCACGCCGGCTCCATGACAGATCAGGTGAAGCCATCCCTTCCCATACACGCTGTATACACTGGTGTCAGGTTCAGGCACCATTATATGAGTGTAGCCACTATCTTTTTATTACCAACCAACTTTAAATAAATACTGCACTATGAAACTTTATATTACATCTTATGTTTGGTCATCCAATGTATGATACACACAAAACACAGGAGAAACATGGAGCCTAATCGCAATGGGATCACGGCTTCTCTGGGCAAAAGTGCTTTTCTCACCTACCTGTAAAAAGGGGTCATACACCTTTGGTGAGCGTAAATCCATACTTTGAGCGAAAGTGACCGCAGTAAAGAAATAATGGGAATTTCATAGTGCTGGTCAACCCCACCTCTAAAAAAACAATAAGATCACATTAAAAACTTTAAACATAAACAAGCAAACATTGTCCATTAAATATCTCCAATAAAATATGTAGCATATGTCAAAGAGCCCCAAGATGACAGATTGATAATCCCAACTGACGCGTTTCACCTGGCATGGCTTATTCATGCCTGTAGATTCTCCTCCCATATTGTCCTCATGTCGGCACTGACTGTTGGTAAGGTAGGGAAGATCTGGATACGCAGTCCAAAGGGAACACATATATGTTCCTTGTGCAGGTCAAAATACTGTTTTTGGCTCCCACAGTATGGATTGATTTTCCCTGTGTTCTACACCACAAGGTAACCCTTTATAGATATCTCAAAATGATACCAGTAAGAAAGTCTCTGACTATCAGTAACCTTATAATAGGACTATCAAATAATGAATTGATTATGAATAATTATGTTAGTAATTGTTGGCAATCATTTTGAATTGTTCAACTCTCCCATGCAAATGTCTTGTAGTAGGATACTGTTGTGTATATTTCTGCATTTTATCGGACTGTCTCTATTCATTTAGGAACTGCATACCCCAATTTGATTTTCATTTCCTCTGAAGAAGCTATACCAGGCGAAAAGCGTCAAAAAAGGATTATCAATCTGTCATCTTGGGGCTCTTTGACATATGCTACATATTTTATGGGAGATATTTAATGGACAATGTTTGCTTGTTTATGAAGCCCCAGTGGTGGGCAAAGTTTTTAATGTGATAATGTCTAATAAATGTGATTTTTTAATATTCATGCCTTTAGCGTTTTTTCAGAGGTGGGGTTGACAAGCACTATGAAAGTCCCATTATTTCTTTACCAGGGTGCCTTTACCCTAGTGTATTAATTTTATGTCTCAGTAGGGATGAGGTGCTGGTCCTAAGTGTTGGTCTGTACCTTTAATTATTTTTTTTTTTTTAGCGAAAGTGGTGAAGAAATTGGAGATTTGCTTTGAAGGAATTTCCTGGTGTTGGGAATATGTCCCATTGGACTGATTGACTTATTCGCTTTATTATTTAATATAGTATATGCTATAGAAGTTTTTGTAAGCAAGCGCCACACATTTATGATTTTTTCTTATTACAAGTGAATCTATTCCATTCAAAGGGACAACTACTTTTTGTTTCTGGTTTAGGCTTAATATTTGACCCCACACATTGGTTTAAATTTTTTGCTAGGTACGTTCATTGGTATCTTAGTGCCATAAAATGCTTTTGGGGTAAAGCGGTGTGATGCATGACATGATGGGAAAGTTTGCTCTGCACAATGTTAGTGCCCATTCACATAGGGGCGACTTGCGATCCGACTTGAGTTGCCTCAAGTCGCCCCAAGTCGCTTGACATCTGAAATCCCATTGAAATGAATGGGAGCCGTCTTAATATACGCGACTGAAGTCGCTCCGACTTCAAGGCGACTTCTGAAAAGGTTCCTGTACTACTTCTAGGCGACTTCTATCCGACTTGTGCCCATAGGATTCAATAGAAGTCGCCTCCAAGTCGGATCCCCATCTACATGGAAGCGACTAAAAGAAAAGAATTTATCCAGGGCAACCACCTCCCTCCCCGCTCTGATTGGCCACAGGCAAAGTCGCCTGGCATAGTCAAGCTTGAAGTTGCCTGCAAGTTGCCTGCAA
The DNA here is from genome assembly GCA_018402905.1 of Glandirana rugosa. NCBI lineage: Eukaryota > Metazoa > Chordata > Amphibia > Anura > Ranidae > Glandirana > Glandirana rugosa. The sequence continues at coordinate 96,095 of BLSH010187100.1, forward strand.
GTTGCCTCCAAGTTGCCTGCAAGTTGCCTGCAAGTTGCCTCCAAGTTGCC